>JAJPUD010006590.1:0-39525 GCA_023553655.1 Myrmecobius fasciatus | reverse complement strand
AAATCCATCTGGTCCTGGGGATTTTTTCTTAGGGAGTTGATTAATGAATTGTTCTATTTCTTTTTCTGAAATGGGACTATTTAAGTAATTTATTTCCTCTTCTGTTAATCTGGGCAATCTATATTTTTGTAGATATTCCTCCATTTCACTTAGGTTATCAAATTTATTGGCATACAGTTGGGCAAACTAACTCCTGATTATTGCTCTGATTTCCTCTTCATTGGTGGAAAGTTCTCCCTTCTCATTTTTGAGACTAACAATTTGATTTTCCTCTTTCCTTTTTCTAATTAAATTAACCAGAGGTTTATCTATTTTGTTGGTTTTTTCATAAAACCAACTTTTAGTTTTATTTATTAATTCAATAGTTTTTTTCCTTTCAATTTTACTAATCTCTCCTTTTATTTTTAGGATTTCAAGTTTGGTATTTGATTGGGGGGGGGTTAATTTGTTCTTTCTCTAGCTTTTTTAGTTGCAAGCCCAATTCATTGATTTTCTTTTTCTCTACTTTATGCAAATAAGCATCTAGAGATATAAAATTTCCCCTTATTACCGCTTTGGCTGTATCCCACAAATTTTGGTATGTTGTCTCATTATTGTCATTTTCTTGGATGAAATTAGTAATTGTGTCTGTAATTTGCCGTTTCACCCACTCATTCTTTAGGATAAAATTATTTAGTTTTCAATTGGTTTTTGGTCTATTTTCTTCTGGCCTCATATTGCATGTGATTTTTATTCCATCATGATCTGAAAAAAATACACTTATTATTTCTGCCTTCCTGCATTTGATTTTGAGGTTTTTGTGTTCTAACACATGGTCAATTTTTGTATAAGTTCCATGGACTGCTGAGAAAAAAGTAAACTCCTTTCTGTCTCCATTTAATTTCCTCCAAAGATCTATCATACCTAACTTTTCTAACATTTTGTTTACCTCCTTAACTTCTTTCTTATTTATTTTGTGGTTTGATTTATCAAGTTCTGAGAGAGGGAGGTTGAGGTCCCCCACCATTATAGTTTTGCTGACTATTTCTTCTTGCATCTCTCTGAACTTTTCCTCTAGGAATTTCCATGCTATACCACTTGGTGCATATATGTTTAGTATTGATATTGCTTCATTATCTATGGTACCCTTTAGGAAGATATAATTTCCTTCTTTGTCTCTTTTAATGAAGTCTATCTTTGCTTTTACTTGGTCTGAGATCAGGATTGCTACCCCTGCTTTTTTTTGTTCACCTGAAGCATAATAGATTCTGCTCCAGCCTTTTACCTTCACCCTGTATGTATCTCTATGTTTTAGATGTGTTTCTTGTATACAATATATTGTTGGATTCTGGTTTTTAATCCAGTCTGCTATCTGCTTCTTCTTTAAGGGAGAGTTCATTCCATTCACATTTACAGTTAAAATAACTAATTCTGTATTTCCTGCCATCTTATTTACCCTAGCTTATGATTTTCTCTTTCTTATCCCCTTTCCCTCCTTCCTATTATTTTGTTTTTGATAACCACTTCCCTCAAACAAACCTTCCCCTTTAGAGCCCCACCCACCCCTTTTTTCCCCCTTTCCTTCCTGTTTCCTTATAAGTACATCTATTATTCCCTCAGAGCCAAATCTGATGAGATGGAGATTAACCCAATTCTCATTCCCCTCCCTTTTTTCCCCTCAATCATTATAGGTTTTCTTTGCCTCTGCGTGTGATGTAATTTCCCTTATTTTTTCTCCTTTTCCTCTTCTTCCAGTGTTATGCCTTTTCTACCTCTAATTTCTTTTTCAGTTTATCATATCATAATAATCATAAAATCACAATAATCATATCATAATCATAAAATCACAATAATCATATCATAATAATCATAAAATCACAGTAATCATATCATAATCATAATGTAGTAATAGATTCATACAATCAACCCTCAATCTATAAGTATCTGTAACATAAATATAGTTCTCAAGAGTTTTTTTTTTTCTTGTTACCTTTTTATGTTTCTCTTGTGTTCTGTGTTTGTAGATCAAATTTTTTGTTCAGTTCTGGTCTTTTCAGTAGAAATAGGTGAAATTCTCCTATATCATTGAATGACCAACTTCTTCCCTGGAAGATAATGCTCATTCTAGCTGGGTAACTTATTCTTGGATGTAATCCAAGTTCCTTTGCCCTTCAGAATATTTGATTCCAGGCCCTTTGATCCTTCAAAGTAGAAGCTGCTAGGTCCTGTGTGATCCTAATTGTGGCTCCCCGATATTTAAATTGTTTCTTTCTGGCTTCTCGTAATATCTTTTCCTTGGTGTGATAGTTCTGGAATTTAGCCACGATATTTCTGGGGGACTTAATTTTTGGGTTTTTTTCAGGAGATGATCGGTGGATTGTTTCAAGGAGTATTTTGCCTTCTGGGTCTAAAATATCAGGGCAGTTTTCTTTTATGATTTCCTGGAAGATAGTTTCTAGGTTCTTTTTTTCATCATGGCTTTCAGGAAGCCCTATCATCCTTAGATTGTCTCTCCTAGATCTATTTTCCATGTCTGTTGTTTTTCCTACGAGATATTTCAGGTTTTTCTCTATGTTTTCATTTTTTTTTGTTTGACTGATTCTTGAAGTCTTGATGAGTCATTCATTTCCAATTGTTCAATTCTAATTTTTAATGTCTTATTTTCTTCAGTTACTGTTTTTAGTTCCTTTTGCAATTGACCAATTACATTTTTTTGTTCATTGCATTCTTTTTCCATTTTTTCTATTTTATTTTGCAGTGATCTCATTTCGTTTCCCCATGTTTCTTCTAACTCTCTTTTAAGATTTTTTATGTAATCTTCAAAGAAAGCCTTGTGACATGGAGACCAGTTTTTGTCTCTCTTTGGGGCTTTTTCTGGAGTTGCTTTACCTTTAGGGGCCTCAGGATTTGAGGTCTGTTCTTCCCTCTCTCCATAAAAGTTGTCTATGGTGAGAGCTCTTTTTGTTTTTTTATTCATTTTTTTTAAAGGTGTGGGGTCTGTTTAAGGCAAAGGTGGGATAGTTGCTTTAATTTGCCCTGGGGCAGTTCTGCTGATTCAGTTATTTCAGGAACTGGGCAGTTCTGCTGATTGAATTATGTCAGGTGCTGGGCAGTTCTGCTTTAGTTCAACCTGGGGCAGTTCTGCTGATTGAATTATTTCAGGTACTGGGCAGTTCTGCTGATTGAATTATTTCTGGTGCTGATCAGTCCTGTTTTTTGATTGATTGCTTTAAAGTGCTGTGTAATGGCAGCTAGGTCCGATGCTCATCAGGGATTCAGTGGCTCACAATCTACCCCCCACAAAAGGCAGACCCTCCAAACCACCTGCCCACAATCAGGACAGATTGGCCCAAGAGGCCTGCAGAAGACTCCCAGGTGTGTGAAAAGCACAACGCTCCCACTCCTGTTCCGACTCCTGTTTCAGCTCCCTGCTCCAGCTCCCTGCCCTGGTCTCCCTGTGCTGCAGAATGTGTTCTGCAGACCACCCCCCCTGCCCAATTAAAACAGACCTGTTTTGAAGTTCTTCCAGAGTATCTTCTTCTAGAATTGTGTTGTCCTCCAGATATTGTGGATTTTTTGCTTCAAAATCAGTCTAGAGGCTTCATATTTTGTTGGCTTTAGGGGAGTTTAGAGGAGATTACAGAGATTCCAGTCTGAACTCCGCCACCATGGCTCCACCCCTGGAAGGAAGTCAATGATATTTCTTTTCAAAATAAGAATGAAAGTGTTTCTTTCAGGAAAGAAGATCTCTTCATCATTTCATACATTCTCTTGTTTATCTATTTCATTTATTCCCCAATTCATCTCATATTTTAATTTTTTTTAAATTTTAAATTTTTTTCTCTTTTAGAATTTTTAATCTTGTATTTAGGTTATGTGTTTATTTGTGATGTTTCTAGTTTGTCTTTTTAGTTACATATGCTATTCATTGGTCTCTTATTTCTCTTTCCTGTTTCATAAAAATTGTGTAGAGGTATAAATTCCCCCTTTCCCCATATGGCTACAAGTTTTGTTATATTATCTCATTATTGTCATTTCTATATAAACTTATGTATCTTTCTTGTTATTTGTTCTTGGAGTCATCTATGCTTTAGATAGGATATTATGTAGTCCACATTTAGGTTCTGATCCTGTTTTCAACTGTGCTTTATTGGTTTAAATTTTTCTCATGTTATACCCATTAAAGACTGATTATAATCCTTCAGCTTTTCAGCCCGTATTTATTACAAATAATAGCAATGTTGAATAGGCATCCATATATCAAGTCTAAAAGCTTGGGAATCTTTAGATTCTTCTCCATATGTAGTTTTTTTTTTTTTTCTTTCACTCAAAGTAGTTTTCTCTCTGCAAGAGAAAATTGACTGGGAGTATTGTCAGAAATAATGACTTATTAAACTAAGATTGGCAAAAATCAGAAAATCCAAGGTAGCATAGATCTGTAACTCAGACTGAAACAATTCCTATTATTTTGATGGGAATAATAACTATTGTGGTTCTTTCCTGATATTAATTCAAAATTCAGAGAGCTAGGGAACACCAATGTGGGGAACAGCAACCCTTATCCAAATTAAAATCGTAGACTCAAGATAAAAAGCAAAAAGAAAAAAAAAGATTTATTACAATCTCACAAGAAAGGGCAGCTCTCAATGACAACAGTGTCAGTAAAAGAGTGCAAAGCACAAGCTGCGAACACAGGATTATATAGACCGTATTACAGAAGTTCCCATTCCTTCTGACTTTTTCTCCCATTGACTGGTGAAGTCCAGCCTTACCTCCTAACAAAGAGACTAAAATCTAGTTGGAGATAAAGAAATTAGCCAGTACTAGCCAATGACACACTCTTTACCATATTAGGAACTTAATGCTAATTGTGGTGAAAAGGACAGGGAGAACAGGAGGGAAATGTAAGTGAACACCTGTGTTACTAAGTTTGATTCCTTAAGTCTCTGTTTCTTAAGTAGTTTTCAAATGATTGATCCAGTGAACTTGAGCATATAATATACTATTTTATTCTTTTTGATTTGAAATATTTATATTTTTCTTTTTTTATTAAAAGCTTTTTATTTACAAAACATATGAGTGATTTTTCTACATTGATCTTTGCAAAAAACTTTTTTTTCCCAAGCTTTTCCCCTCCTTCCCCCCAGTCCCCACCCCAGATGACAGGTAATCTAATACATGCTAAATACGATAAATTATATGACAAATCCAATATATGTATACATATCTATACAGTTATCTTACTGCACAAGAAACATCAGATCTAGAAAGAGAAGAAAAAAAAACAACCTAAGAAGAGAAACAAAATGCATGGAAATATTCACAGAAAGTGTTAAAATGCTGTGTTGTGATCCACACTCAGTTCCCACAGGCCTCTCTCTGGATGTATATGACTATCTTCGTCACTGAACAATAGGAACTGGTTTGAATCACATCATTGTTGAAGAGAACCATGTCCATCAGAATTGATCATCATATAGTCTATTGCTGTGTGTAATGTTCTCCTGATTCTGCTGATTTCACTCAGCATCAGTTCATGCAAGTGATATCATTTTCAAATGAAGAAATTGAAACTATTTCTAGTCACATGAAAAAGTGCTCCAAATCACTATTGGCCTCTCTAAAATCATCCTGCTGGTTGTTTCTTACAGAACAATAATATTCCATAACATTCATATACCATAATTTATTCAGCCATTCTCCAATTGATGGGCATCCTTTCAATTTCCAGTTTCTTGCCACTACAAAAACGGCTGCCACAAACATTTTTGCACATATGGGTCCCTTTCCCTCCTCTAAGATCTCTTTGGGATATAAGCCCAATAGAAACACTGCTGGGTCAAATGGTACGTACAGTTTGATAACTTTTTGAGCATAGTTCCAAATTGCTCTCCAGAATGGTTGGATCTGTTCACAGTTCCACCAACAATGCATTAGTGTCCCAGTTTTCCCACATCCCCTCCAACAGTTATCATTTTCATTTCCTGTCATTTTAGCCAATCTGACAGGTGTGTAGTGGTATCTCAGAGTTGTCTTAATTTGCATGAAATATTAATCTTAGACTTGGGGCATCCTCAGCTAGTACATGACAATTAGCTCACACATACACACACTCACACACACACATACACACACACATGGCAGAGTAAACTTAGGATTCAATTTGGCTTTCAATTGGTTCAATAAATATTGCACTGGTCTGGAGTTTCAAATCCAGTCTCCACAGTTACTGGCTATGAGACACTCAGCAATTAACTGAACCCCCTCTCTGTCTCAATTTTTCCATTAGTAAAATGATAATTATACTACCTAACTCCCTGGGTTATTTTGAGAATCAAATGAGGCATTATATATAAAAGTGCTTAGCACAAAGTCTGGCACAGAGTAAGTACTATGTAAATAGTAGCTATCAACATTATTATTGTTTTTATATTTATTATTGTCCTTGTTTAGATTAAATGAATTTTGGTTGAGCTTTCTAGTCACATATCTTTTTTATTCTTCTGTTCCTTATGTCTCCTTGACTCTGGATTTCAGTTCTTTTGGTTCTGCATCATCAAGAATAAATATATTAACAGGCATTGATAAAATGTTCACCTTGTTCATTTTGGCTCTGTTTCTTCTGAAATAAGAACTTTCCTAGGTATAACCTCTATATTAATATGCAGTTTTCTTTTTAAAAAAATCGTGGCTTTAAATAACCTATACAAAGACTAAGAATTGGCATGTCTTTCCACAGGTTATTTCCAAACAATGCTGTTTGTAAATATTTGAGGCACTTAACACTATTGTTGAAGGAATTTCTGGCCCAGGAAATCTTCCTCCTTCATATCATTGACCAAGTTAAAACTGAGCTAGTACATGCTTGAGTGACCTTCACCTCACACTTCCCCTGATACTCATGCAATGAAGTAACCACAGACTCAGCTGACCAGAAGTCACCTGTTTTTAAAAAGATTCCAGGGGTTACCTCTGTAGATCTGCAGGCTTAGATTGTTGAAGCAAGTTGACGTCAATGTTTAACTCAGGTTTTTGACTTCTGTGACTTTTTTCTTTATTATTAACCCAGGAATATTTTTCAATTTGCCTAGATTATGAGCACTTGATTCACAACATGCTTTTTTAAATCTGCCTATGGAGAGAATGCACAAAGGTAAGAGACATTATGTTATTGGTATCAAGAAATTGTTCTTTATTAGATTAGGCTATTTGTTATTTGCTTTTCCTCTGAAAAAAATAAACCAAAGAAATATATTATAAAACATTATACTTTCGTTTGTCAGTTTTCTTATCCTTAAAAGGAAGAGATTGGAAAAAAAATGAGCTCTTAGTTCTCTTCCAATTCTATATCTTTGATTTTTTGGTAATTAGTTAAAATGATTAAAACAATTTCCCATCAAATGTTTGAAGGAGGAAAAGTATATATTCTATATAATTGTGTTTAATATTTGCATATCGTTAACCCTCAAGCTATTTCTCTTCAGTGTTTTCTATTGGAATTTACTGACATGTCTTTCAGAAGCAGAATAATAAGATCATATACCTGCCATATGTTTGATTTAATATTTCAAAAAATATATAGTCTCATAGACTCCATTTATCATCTTCTAATGTATCAGAAAGTTCAGCACCTGATAATGATCTTTCCAAACATTAGTGAGTAAGTACTTGGGTAAATTTGATCTTAAGTATTTTGTAAAAGCATTTTGTACGCAGTAGCTTTTTGGGGTGGGGGCATCCCCTTACCTTAAGCTTTTTCCTGCTTCAATCTATTCTTCATTCAGCTTCTAAAGTGATTTTCCTAAAGTTTATGTCCATCCTGTCATCCCCATACTCAATAAACTCCAGTGACTCCCCATTGCCTCTAAGAGCAAATACAAAATGGCAATTTGGTATTCAAAGTCCTTCATAACCTAGCCTTCTTCTACCTTTCTAGTGTCCTTACATTCTCCAACCAAGATTCTTTGATCCAAGGACACTGGCCTCCTGATAGTTCCATGTGTAAGATATCATCACTGGATTCTGGACATTCTTTTTGGCACTCTTATCATGCTTGGGATATTCATCCTATTCCTTTCTACTTATTGAACTCCCTTGTTTGAAGTCCCAATTAAAATCACAACTTCTACAGGAAGTTTTCTCCAACCCCTCAGTCCTAGTGACTTCCCTTACTTTTACAAAATATTTTGTTTCAAATTCACCCAAGCACTCACACTAAAGTTTGGAAAGATCATATCAGGTGATGAATTTTCTGATACATTAAATTAGCTCATAAAGAAGTGGCAAACATAGTCATACCCACACTTTTTAGAATATGTATCTTTTTGAAGCATTAAACCTATAGTGCATAAATGATCTGATTTTTCTGGTTTTGAAAGAAGCATCAGTAAATTCCAACAGAAAATACTGAATTATTTCCTATTTAATTGATGTAAAGTTTTCTTCGTAAATATTTCTCTGTATGTTCATCTATCTCATTAGATGATAAGTTCCCTTCAAAGAAGGGATTGTCTTTTACCTCTTTTTGTATTCCCAGAACTTAGCATATTGCCTGGAACAGAGTAAATATGAAAAGTGCCTGGCACATAGTAGGTTATCAGTAAATATTTATTGATTAAATAAAAAAATTCCTCAGTTTACAGATGAAGAATCTGTTAATTGATTTGTCTTAGTGATCCACAGGTAATAAGTGTAAGAGGAGTCTTTCAAATTCTATCTTGGTCTCCAAAAGTCAATCTCAAAATGCACAATGTGAGGGTCATAACAAGAAAATGAGAGTTGTAGTGAACTGTTAAATATTGATTGAATCTTGTGAAAGGGCAGCCCCAAAACTGATTCAGTCATAAGTTACATTAAGAGAGATGTAGTATCCTCTCCAGAAAGAAGGAGCTGACTGCTCTTTATATTCTGACTTGATGACATCATATTTTGAGTATTGTGTTTAATTTTAAGAAACATATTGCCATATGCCAGTGAATCCTTGGAGAAGGATGAGAAGTACAACAATCATGCCAAGTTTAGATAAATTAAAGCAATTTGGAGTGTTTAATTTGGTACAGATCATGGGGTTGAGGGGTGCAGAATGAAAGCTATCTTCAAATATTTGTGGAAGAGTGATCAGATTTATTTTGAATCACCTATAAGTTTGAGGTGGGAGCAATGAGTACAGCTGAAACGACTTATATTAATTCTCAACATAAAAACAAATATTTTAAATAGAGCAATCCCAAAATGGAATTGACTGTCTCAGAGGGGAGGGGATTCCCCTTTAATAGAGCAAAACATGAATCATTTCATTGTAGGGAATATTGCAGATGGGACTCTTGGAAATATGTGCTTTGGACTTAAATTATTTCTGAGCTAACATCTAATTCCAAGATTCTATGATTTCCTAATGGATAAAGAATCTTCCCTGACATTGAGGAATTTATAATATGGAGAGATGATTAAATTTTATTCCATTTATTTCAAATTAATTCAGTTTATAAAATATGTTAAGATAGATATATAAGGCATGAATGAACAATACTGGCTAGTATGTGACAAAAACTAAAATTTTCCACAATGCTTCATCAGTATTTCTCCCTAAAGAAAAGGAAAGAACAAAGGAAACATAGTTCACGGTACACTCTCAACAAAATAATGCCAAGACTCACATCCCCATTACTTTGCGACATGTAGAAATAAAACAAGTGGCATAAATCTGAGGAGTAGATATACTCTGATCACAGATATTGCCAAAAGACAGGCAGTCAGAGTAAAAACAGTTTGCCCTGTAATAAACAAAATTAAAATGCTTTCTTCAAATGCATCTTTCTTGATTATTGTGTTATCTTTTCTCATAGCAATTTGTGTATAGAATATATTTCCATCAGTCCTAGCGTGCTTGTCTAGTGACTTACAGGGAAATATGGTAATTTGAGTTGCAATCATACAGAATTTCTAAGATTCCTAGTGAAGTCAGAGTAAACCAAATCATGTTGTTTTCTTGTTAAGGACTTCTAATCAGAAGAGGCCAGCTTCTGAAAAATCACATCTCTTTGCAAAATGTTTCACCAAAGGGTTTCTAATGCACGGATGATTACACTGTATTTTTTTTTTCTGGCTAAGTCAATGCTGAGAGGCATACTCCTGAGGCCATAAGTGACCTGTGCTTTCTAAGGTGGTTTTATGTTTTATTAAATTCAATGAGAGATTATTCTTATAACTGTTCTTTAGTGAAGAATAAGAGGTTAAATAGAACAGCAATTTATTTGGTTTTGCCAGGGAAACTTCTCATTTTGTAGACAAAACTGCATTAATATAACAACCTACTTTCCTTTTGTCTTGGTATCTTCAACAGTTAATAGAGATGGTATTCCATGTACCATGTTGAAAATGCTAGCACTGTATTTTTTCTACATGTATGAAATTCTATAAAATGACTTCACCTTTAAAATATCTCATAATAAAATAAGACTTCTTTATACAAAATTAATATTAACTCTTACTTAAACTTAGCATTTTGAAAGTTTAAATTTTTTTCATTTTTGACAATAAATGTGAATATTTCAGTATAATAAAGAGGGAGAATATTTTATATGAAACTGTGAGGCTATGTTATAAACAGCTTGTTTTTTTAAGTATGAATTGTCCTGCTTGACTGTATTCTTCTGATTTGAATTTCCTTGTTTCTTCTTCTTCCTCTTCTTCCTCTTCCTTCTCTTCTCCTTTTCCTTTTCCTTCTCCCTCTTCTTGTTTCATTCATGGTATATTTTGATTTCTTTCTTTTTCTTCCCCCTACCTTTTTTTTTTTGCATCACTATCACTATATATCAACTCTATTTTACTCCACTCAACTTCAGGGAAATCTCTGTTTTAACAAGTATAGTCAAGTAAAACAGATTCACCTTTGATTGTCTCTGAAGACCACTTATAGTATTTCTCTTCTAGGATATGATGTCTGCTTCATTATCAAACTTCTGAATCATGATTGAGCAAAGTTCTTAAGACTTTCACACTTTACTTTTATATTGTCCTTTCAATTAATGTAATTATTGTAAAATATATATATATATATAATATTGTCTGGGTTATGCTCCTTTTATTCTGCATCAGCTCATTAAAATTTCTCAATGATTTTCTGAATCCCTCCCTTTTGCAATTTCTTATGGCTCAACAACAATCCATTAAATTCATATAAGAATTTAATCTAATATTTTGCCATTGATAGGCACCCATTTCATTGCCAGTTCTTTGCTATTACAAAAAAAGAGCTTCTACAAATATGTTTGATATATATATATATAGATATAGATATAGATATATCTATATATATATAGAGAGAGAGAGAGAAAGAGAGAGAGGGAGAGAGAGAGAGAGAGAGCAAGAGAGAGAGAGAGAGAGAGAGAGAGAGAGAGAGAGAGAGAGAGAGAGAGAGAGAGAGAAAGAGAGAGTATATCTTTTTCCTCTGATTGACTTTTTTGGGACGTGAACTCGATACTAATATTACTGGGTCACAAGGTATAATGAAATTTTGAAAGTGTAATTCTAAATCTTTTCAGAATGATTGGATTAATTTAGTTCCACCAAGAATGCATTAATGGGTCTGACATCCTGAAATGTTAGCCTAAAAAGGCCATGGTCTCATACAGCACCCAAGGCCATCTCCATTTTTCTTCATTTATATTTTGAAAGTGGACTCAGATGGCTCTAGAGGAGAGTGTGAGACTGATGACTATACAGTCCTGTATAACTTGAATCCAATTCATTTGCAAAACATGACATCCTCTTCCTGAGGTCATGGCCCCTTTCAAGAACAAAGGTCATACAAGAAAACAATTCCATCTAACAACTGCTATCTTTGCCAATGAGTTATACAGTTAGAAGATATTTTTTAAAACAATTTTTCTTTTATTTTTAGGCTTTGGGCATTTTTACATTATTGTGAGTATCTTACATTTCTTCATTTAAAAATTTGCTATTCATATTTACTTACTATTTGTCTATTAGGGAAAGGTACTTGTTCTTACATATTTGAATCAATTTTCTATCTATTTTTGACATTAGGCTTTTAAACAGAAATTTACTGCAAATATTTTTTTGTTTATTCCTTCTTTTGTTGTAATTGCATTGATTTAATCTGTACAAAAATTTTCCACTTTTAAGTATTCAAAATTGTTCATTTTACCATCTATGATCATCTCTAACTCTTGTTTACTTAAGGATTCACCTCTTATCTATTATTATAAAACATATTACTCCTCCTACAATTGCTCAAAAATATGACCTATTATATTTAAGGCATGTATCTATATATAGTTTATAGTGGTATGTGGTGAGAGATGTTGATCTAAACAATTTTTTCCACTTTATTTTCCATTTCCCCCAGATTTTTACAAAATAACATCAGTAACAATGATCATTATGACAAATGACAATTATGATATGCATATAGTACTTTAGGATTTAGAAATGAATTACATTATTTTATGAGTCTTCATTGGTGCTTTGGTTTTCATCAAATCTTATGCTAGAAATTGTTTATTTATCATTGTCATGTTTGCTTAATTTGTTTTGCTAATGAAATATTTAATTTTTAAATACAGACCATGTAGTTTTGTGAATAATTTTTTAATGCATAGTTTGGGATTTGGTACTCTGTGTGCATGTGATATGTGTGTGTAAAATGGCTTCCAAGTATTTTGTATGGGCATTTATTTCTATTCTTTTATGTTGTGTTTTCTAGCAAAGTACAAAAAGTTGGATTTTTCCTGTGTTTATTTTATATCCTACAATCTTTCTGAAAGTACTAATTTTTTTTTTGAATTTTTAGGATTTTCTTAGTAATTAATTTATCAATCTTATAGTCTCTGATTTTTTTATGTGTTTATCTTGTTTCTCTGATTTAATGACAAATTCCTTATTTATCTCTTACTCTGAAGTATGGCTATGTTGTTGGTATTCAATGAATAACTGTTGAAATAAATTTATTATCTTTTTTGGAAGTTTCTTCATAAACTTAAAGTAATACTTTAACCTAATTTGTTCTATCTCAAGGCTAGTTCTTCTATTCATTGAAACATAGTAGTAATGATGCCAAGATCCAGGGTCTGTCACATGGACTAGTCAGTTTTTTCCAGAAAAATAGTATTCTCTTGACAGCATAACACAATAGAAATAATACTCTAATAGGAATCAGAGATCTTGATGTTAAGTCTTAGTTCTTCCACTTACTGCCTATGTGTTCTTAGAAAAGTCATATAACTTCTCTGCCTTCAATTTTATCCTATGTAAAATGAGGGGATTGAGCTAATTAACCTCCAAGGATTCCTCCATAACTATGGTCTTATGTCTTAACTCTGATCAGAGTTAACTCTGATAACTCTGAAAGAACATCATAACTGTGTTCTTGCCTATAAATATTTGGTAAAGAGAGTGTTGATCATTCAGTAAAATGATTTTTATTTCCAAGATAAGAACTAAAAATGTTTTATTTGCAAATACTTAATTTATATCTTCTCCATAAACATCACATCAATAATTAGAACAGGATAAATCAAATAAGGTTCTAGAAGTATAGAATCATAGATTTCAAGGCTATCAAGACAAGACTTATTTTGAAGTTGAAGAAACTGAGGCAAAGAGATTAAGTGACTTGGATAATTAAGTTTGTGATCATATTCCTTTTTGAATTTAGATTTTACCATCTTAAAGTACAATGCACTACTCTACAACACCACATCTAAATATAATTTTTTGAACTTAATTACAATCTGGAATTGGATAGACAATAGCTGTTGCGACAAAGATAGGAAGATTTTTTTGTGGACTATGAATTCAATGTGTACCAATAGAACAATATAGCTAGGATTTAGGGTGGTAGTGCTATTGTACTCCAATTTGAATAGAGAAGAACTATTATGTTCAGGTCATAGAAACATTCTATGAAAGAAATTGGAAAATATAAGGAGATGGGTAAATGTGATGTTGAAGGACCTCAAGTTTATATTATAAGTGGATCAATTTTAAAACTAGGGATATTCAACTTAGAAAATAGAATACTTAAAGGAGATAGGATAGCTAAAACCAAGTATTTGACAGATTATCATGTGACATAGATATTAAACTTATTCTTTTGTTCCCAGTGGGCAGACCCAACTATATGTTTCAGACAGATAATTTTAGGCTTTATAACAATTTTAAAAGCAATCAAAAGGTGATATGCACCACCTTTGGCAATTTAGGAATCCTTTTGATTAGACATCTGCAAGAAATGGATCAATGCTCACTTGTTGAGACTGTGGGATGTACATATCCCACACATTCACATTCACACCCATACACCAACACTTGTACACACCCCCCCGAAACACACAAACACACACATTAAAAAAATCAGAGCCAAGTATGACAGAGTAACTGAGCCATGATCAATATAATCGGGATATCAATTGGTCTTTCAAAATTCTTTGAATTTTCTGATTAGTTGCTCTTTCACATATTGTATCAAAGCAAAATATTCTAGTTGCTTTGATAAAATGCCAGAACATTAGAAATCTGGACATTTAACAGCAAATTGTTCTACTATAAAGTCTATTCCTTCTCTGTGTCATTTACTTTTAGGGCAAGAACCAGAGCCAAGGCCAAAACTGTGTTTGGATAACACCCAAAGAAAAATATTGTGGCTATTTTGAGTCAATTATTTAAGGCTACTTGTGAGTAAAACACATTTTATTTCAATTTTTGGGAGACTTGTAAAATAGTTCCATTTCCTGCTCAGTGAAATATTTGCTTAACTCTATTAGATACCTTAAGTCATAAAAATCTCATTAGTAAACTAGGGAGATTAACCACTTGCACCAAGAATTTCATAATCAAAGCAATGTTGAAATTAGGAAATGTGCTTTTATGTACATAAAATTCAAATAAACTTGGGGTTTTAATTATTTTCTAATGGATTTGATTAGTGTAGAGGGTGCTCCTCCCTCCTTTATCAAGTTATTTCCTCAATGTTTTTCCTTTTGAGTTACCTAGTTAACATCATTATTATGATGACAACCCTGTCATGGAGAACAGTAGATACAGGTCAAAAATAAACTAAGATCAATATGTTGACATTGCAGAGAATCAAGTTTCTGTTTCACTCAAAGAAAAAATTCCTAAAAATGGTAGAGGTAGGCTTCAATGATAATGAGTCCCCAATCAGTGGTAACTACAAATGAAGACTGGATAATCATTTGTGGAATTTCTCAGAGGAAATACCTGGTTAGTTACTGATGGGAGTATATAAGCTCAAAAATTCCATCTAGCTTGGGGGGTATAGATGTCATAAGAATTTTTTTTTCTAAATCAAGAAGTATCCAGATGAAAATTTTAGGATATGCACTGAAATAAAATAAATATCTCCAAATCATAAAATCTAGCAGATAATCTGAAACATCTGGAAACATTTCAAAGTGTTCATTGCCAAGTTCCTCTTTGAAACAAGTGATCTCTGCTCACAGTGAATTAACTTTGGCCTGTTTGAACTGGCACTTTCTGCTATCATCACAATTATCTGTGGAAAAAAAAAACAATGATGTGGCAAATTAATGAGGATTCTATAGCAGGAATGAAGAGCAGTAATATTTATGGTTTTAAGACCTCTTTTTAGCTTAATTTCTTAGGTACAATTGCTTTTTCCTCATGGAATAATGAATGACTTTGTTACTCATTTATATCATTTCACTGTGATTCGTCATAGGAAACCCAAATAAACACTGGAAGTAGAGTTATTGAGTCTGACAAATTTAGCAAAATTATTTGGTTATGGTCTTAAAAATTAAAGACCTGGGTTAAATTCTCAGCACTGGTAAGTTTTATGATCTTAAGCAAATTATGAAACTTCCCTGAGCTACACATATTCTGCATATACTACCTGTACACAGGACTTTGGGGAGGGTCAGATAAGATGCAATGTAAAAGGTTAACGGTAACAATGGCAAAATATTATTTAATGAATGCTAGCTAATAATAGAAAACTGCATAATTTAACCAATACATAGAAGATAATTGCCAACTTTGATTTACCTCCTTTGAGGGGGTAATATAGATGTTGGGAAATGGCGTATATTCTGATACAGTAATAATGCAGATCGATACTTTTGTATTACAATCTCTCCACAACAATGCAATTACAGTTCCAAACAAAACAAACAAATAAAAATCTCACAATAAAATCTAGAATGTAAAGAGTAAAGGAGAAGGTAGTAGTATGTTTCATAATTATTTTGTTAAAATTGAGTTAAAGTTTTTACAAGCAATTTATTTAGTTTTATTGTTTTTCATAAGGTAGATAATAAAATGGAGCTAATGTTAATTATGCCTCAGTTTCATCATCTGTAAAATGAACTGGAAAAAGAAATGGCAAATTATGATGATTGGATGAGAATGTATTTGAAAGAGTTAAAAAGAATAAAATCTTCACATAGATATAAGGTACTCTTTTCTAAATATTTGATGAACCT
This sequence comes from Myrmecobius fasciatus, assembly GCA_023553655.1. NCBI lineage: Eukaryota > Metazoa > Chordata > Mammalia > Dasyuromorphia > Myrmecobiidae > Myrmecobius > Myrmecobius fasciatus. The sequence goes on along the minus strand of JAJPUD010006590.1, from coordinate 23,059 downwards.
GAATGGACACTCTAGAACAAAGACTTTTCTAAGTGAGCATGTTTGTCAAGCAAATAGTGTGGAATGGTGACTAAGCTCTTGGAGATTGGACAAGAACAAGTATTGCTCACATATAAGCTTTATGATTTGCAAAATGATTTACATGTTTATCCCATTTAAGTCCCACAATAATTTAGTGGGGATAGCATTATAGGCTTTGATTGTTTGGATATATATATATATATATATATATAATCTGTTAAATAGGTCACTATCAAGAAAAGATTCATAATTTATTAATTAAATTACTGATAACAAACTTCTCTACAGTTTACTCATTTGGTTCTCAGAAGATATTGAGTTTTTTAGTGACTCAAGTCAAAATATTTTAAACTTGGTAGAACCCTGACAGAAGTTGGTATCCACTGGCATATATTTTGAGAACCCAGGATCATTTTCAGACCAATATTCAGATAAAAGTGTAGAATGTCTATGAAAATATAATTTTATTTTTGCAGATGAGGAAACGAAGGCACATAAAGATTATATGATTTGTCTAAGCTAAGAAGTAGCAGAATTACTAATAAATTTAAATTGAATTTGAATTCATGTCTTCTGAATAGAAATTAAGTTCTCTTCCCATTTTTGGTGTGGTACTAGCTAGCTTCCTATTTGCCTTTGCTTATTTTTTATCATTTTAAAATCTTTAATATGACTGGGCTCTTATTAAGATTTCCCAGTTTTGTTTCTTGTAATACACATATGAATGGTGCTAAAAAATAGCAGGTAGAAAAAAAAAGCCAAGGTTCTTTCACTATTTCATCTCTCCTTAAAATTACTCCTAGCAAGTAACCATTGTTCAGTATACAACTATATGTGCATACATGTGCATGCATAGGTGCACATGTGTATATACATACATATAAAGCAAATCATTGAAGGAAATAGAAAAATCTCTTTCTTAAGAATTATTTCCAATATTGATTATAAAATAATAAAAATAAAAGTATTAAAAAGGGAAATGCAATATTTCATTATGACACTGACTTTAGCAATTATTTTGCTTATCCTCAATTTTTAAAGAATTTTTCTCCTTCCATTATATTAAATGCTATCCAAAAAATTCATATATTATATTACTTTGTTTTAATTTTAATTGTAAATCCTTCATTGTTTAATGCCACATTTTATATTTTGGAAGAGTTAAAACTGTCAAATATACTACCTTGAGTGGGAAGGAGTGTCACTGGAGTGAAGCTGAATTAGATTGAGCCAAGTAAATAAGCATTTGTTAAATGCCTACTTGTCAGTTATCTTGTAGTAAGAATTTGCCAAGTTAACATATATTGTGTGTCTTTTGAAGATGCTATATTCTTCTTACTGTTATCCTTTAAAGTTCTGTCTGAGGATCAGTAGTCAATGGATTGGCCTCAGAGTAAAAAAATATCTGTGATCAAGTCTTGCCTCTGGCATAATGAGCTGTACCATTGTACACGTATCACTTAATTTTTCATCGTCTGAGGCTTTTATGTAAGATGCAATTAAAGAATGTTTGCTAATGAAGACTAGTGAACTGGAGTTTATAAATAGTAATTTCTCTGTATCAATGAAAACATAACTACAATTACCTATCTTCTCTATTCCCCCAACACATAAAAAATGGAAGAGCTGTCTATAGAACTCTACTATTCTATTTTTTAAAATCAAATGACTGAGCTCTAATAGATAAAGAAGTTAAATTAAATAATCTATTAGGATTGTCCCAGCTCTAAAATCTGTAATCTTGTGTTTCTAATGAAGACACTGAAAGTTATTAATAAACACCTTGTTCCAATTATTTCCAGGAATGTCATGAGGGTTTTGTAACTATATAAGGCAAAGTATAATAAACTTCCTGTGATAGAAGGAATTCAATAAATATCTAGTTCAATCCATTAACTCCAACCCCTTACTAAGTTCTGCTACAAAATTATGGATAAGTAGATTTTTAACAAATGCTTGTTGACTTGTTGGCTTGACTTAATATAATCTAACTTTCACTTAAAGGTCTTTAGTGACCTATTTCACACCTACAAGACTTCCCCAGTAAAAAATAAAAAAAATAAAAAAAACAGGGTAGAATCAAGATAATATTGTATACAGTAACAACAAGATTATATGATGATCAATTGTGATGGATATGGTTCTTTTCCACAATGAGGTGATTTAAGGCAATTCCAATAGACTTGGGATGGAAAATGCCACCTGCATCAGACAAAGAAGTATGAAGACTGAATGTAGATCAAAACAAAGTATTTTCACTTTTTTTTGCTGTTGGTTGTTTGCTTGCTTGTTTTTTTTTCCTTTTTGATACATGATGACTATAAAAATATTTTAAATAATTGTACGCATTTAACTTATATCAAATTGTTTGCTGTCTTGGGGATAGAGAAGGAGGGAGAAGAGGGAGAAAAATTTGGACCATAATAATTCAAAGGTGAATGTTGAAAACTATCTTTGCACATATTTGGAAAAATAAAATATCATTTAAAAAGTTAAAAAATAAAATGGGAACAGGTGATGAAAATATTAAAGATCCTAAACTATTTAGAAATTGATGTTGGGTGGACATGAGTAGGAGCATGTCATTATATGGTGATGAGTAGCTGTTATCAGGTAAACAGACCTTTACTAAGTGCCTGCTATATGCCAGACACTATCCATCGGCCAAAAATTGTTCTGATTTTTTAAGAAGGAAAAATAAATAAACAGACATACTTATTGAATTTCACTAGTTGGGGTCTTAAAAGTATTTTACCTTATTTTTCATAAAAGAATCTATTGGTATAACTAACACTAACATTAGGAAGTAGAAATCATAACATTATGGACTAGAAGTCAAGAAGCCCTAGTCTCAGATCCTATCTCTGACATATGGTAGGTTTGTGAACATGGGTAAGTCACCTAATCTCAAAAAGTCACAAGAAATTCTTTCAATTTCTAAATAATAGATGACTTTTCTCATAGCCATGACCTTGTTCCCACTTACACAGACAACTTTAACTTTTGAAAAAGACTTCTTTTTGCCCTTTTGTTATCAAATCTTTTTCCTTTCCAATCCAAACTCCTGTGCAGCTGCCAGAGTTGAATTCCTAATCTGATCATTACTTCAAGGCTAAAATACATTTGACACTTAAATACTTTCACAATCTGGTTCGATATTTTAAATTCATGTTTCACATTCTTACATTTCACTATCTCTATATTCCAGTGAAATGGGTCTGTTTGCTGTTCTCCCTTTTATATCATTCTGTTTCCTGGATTGCACCTTGACATCAGCTGTGGTTGGTCAGTTTTCTCTCTTTTAACCTCTGTAGACAAGAATTCTTAGATTCTCTCAAAGCTTAGATCAAAAGTTATTTTTAGCATGTGAACTTTCTTTATTCCCTTCAAAGTATCATCTAATTACTTTAAACATATTTTATTTCTGATAATACATATTGCTTCTCTTAATAAAATATCAGCTTTTTGATGGCATGAATTATTTAATTTTTACTATAGATTTCGCACTTTGTCAATTGAATGAGTGAGTAACCAGTCCCCCCAATTTATAGTGTTTTTTTCTACATTGGAAATTCCACATGTCAATGAAATCATAAGTCTGAAAAAAAAAGAAAGGAAAGTGAGGACTAAAATAAATTAAAATATTAAAGATAGTATCACTGAATATTTTATCTAATAAACAATCTCAACAGATTCATTTTTCTTGCAAAACAATTCAAGAAACATTAGCTTCTAACATTAGTCACTAAGAATTCTACTTCTCTGAATGAGTGGAATATTTCCACCAAGGAAAGTAACTTTTCATTGATGGCAAATGTGAATTGAATTGTTTCTTATGCCTAGGGTGATCGATATATAATTAAGAATATTTAACATTTTATTTCGGATTTGAAGAAAGCTCTGAGAAAACATAGAGGACAGAGAAAATTAGGCTAATCTGTTCTGATGAGTCACTTCTAATTTGACCCATATTTTATTGGTATTCATAACTTTGACTGAGGAACTTCTACTAAAAGACCAAAAGAAATCTACTCTGTCACTTAGAGTCTTAAGTATTTAACCTTACAGGTTAAATGCTCAATATCACACAGTTAGTATGAGTGAAAAGCTGGAAATGAACACAAATTTTTCTGACTCTTAGGTCAGCCTTCTATTCATTGCCACTCTTTCTCATGTATTTTTAAATAAAGTCCAAACCCCCCAACTAATTTCAATTCAGCCAATTGAAAGTCATCTCCCTCTATATTAGTATACATCATTAATATTCTTGAATAGTTATGAATAAATACCCCTTATAAAAATGCATTGTTAATAGAAGGGAGGAAAAAAACCCAAATATTTGCTGCGTAATGTTAAGTAACAATTTATTAATTCATATCTTATTCTATTTTTCTTTCAATGTTTCTCTTTTTCCTCCATCTCATTCTCTTGGTTTCACTCAGTCCTACTCTTGTTTTCATTTAAAGGAAAAATCCTAGTGAACAATGTTAGAAAGGTAGGTATTGATAATTTTTTAGTCATTTGAGAGCCATAGAGGTTCTAATGTTTTATTAGTTTGATGAATTTCACTTTACAGAATTATTAAAAAGTTGCCATTTTCTTTAAGATGAATCCCTTACCTTATTACATTGAAGCATGTTTTAATGTAGTGGTGGAAAGGAGAAAGAGAGGAGTAGTTAATGAGTAAAAAAAATTCTCATAATGAGTGTAATAAAATGCAACTATATAATTAAAAATAATATGCTATAACGGGCAGATGAAGGGGACATTCTCACACAAACATATACTTTGTTATGCCAGAATTTTTTTTTAAAGAAACACTCAAACTTCCTACATCTTGTTAAGTTAAATGAAACATTCATTGTCATCATGATGGGAAGAAAAATATCATTTTTCTACTTTTGATCCTGATAATTTGACTTTGTTAGCTCAATCTTTCATCTATTAGTTCATTCATTCATTTCATTTCATATTTTTTTCAATCACTTATTCATTCATTCTTCTATGGATCTTGCTAATTATTTATATATCTATTTATCTATCATCTATCTCTCTAAGTTGGCATTTCTATGATTTGCTGATTGTTATTTTACACTAGCATAGGTGTGTCTGTTGACAAATACATTATCTTTATTTTAGAACACTTCAATGATTTGTAGTATTTTCACAGCTTAGGAATTCTCCCAATCCCCTTGCATTGATCAGCTTCTGATTCCAACATTGAGTTAACCATTGCCATTCCTCTCCTGTTTAAAGACACTCTAATAATTAGTTGAATGTAGCTCCTTTCCTTTCATTAAAAAAATTAAACTTCTCTGGTTGTCTTTCCATTTTTATATTAATGATTTCTTTATATGAGTGTAATTTAACAATTAGTGCTTGCCCCTTTGTAACAAAGAAAATAAAAAATTACATCTAAATTACTAAGGGGCTACAAAAAAGTTGAGGTACATTTTCTATACACATTCCCTTCTTGTCTTCTCCATGAACAAAAGGAAAGTATATTTTATTACCTGTTCTCCAGGATTAATATTAATATTTACAATTAATTAGATTTCATCTGTTTTATAATATTGTTTTTGTTTACATTATTGTGGCTGTGTTTATTTCTCTCCTGGTTTTGCTTACTTCATTATAAATTGTTTAATACAAGATTTTACATATTTCTCTTGCTATTTAACTTGGCACAATAATAGCCCCATGTATTCAGAAAAATGCAAATTGGGAATTGTATTCAATTAATATAATCGGACTTGATTTTTTAGCTAAGGCCCACTTTGAATTATTAATCTTACTTAAATTGATGAGTTCAACTTCCTACTCTTGTGAGCCTAAATCCTTTGTTTTTGTAATTCCTTTGTTTTTCTGTGTGTTAAAGTTCTTTTTTTGTGTGCAAGCTCATTCTTACTTTCAACTCATTTCAACTTACAAAGCACTCCTTAATGATCTTGTAATATATAAATGATTTATTTCCTCAATCATAGATGCATGAGCCTATCAGAAAGCTGAGTTTTAATCTTATTAAAGTCATTTGGAGTTAGGAATGCCTATAACTTAATGTTAACACATCAACCCACTTCCCATTTCTCCTATATTTCCTTATTACTGTAAATTCTATGAATGTGCATTAAAATACCATGATTATTATTAACAAAATGAATATGTATTTTGATTAGTTCTTTTTAGACTATAAAAAATATTCTCTATTCTGCCATGAATATTTTTGGCTACTTAGGAGACTTGGTTCCCATTTACTAGAAATTGCTAGTTTTGCTAATAAATTACCACATTGTCAACTTTTTTGTCTCAGTTTACCTTTATTTCTTTGGAACAATTTGCATATTACAATTTGTCCAGCCAATATCAAAGTAAGGAGAAATTAACCATGTTGTCAACTTTTTTGTCTCAGTTTACCTTTATTTCTTTGGAACAATTTGCATATTACAATTTGTCCAGCCAATATCAAAGTAAGGAAAGAGGGAAGAAAAGGAGAAAGAGGAGGGAAAGGAAGGAAAAGAAAAAGGAAAAACAAGGAGAAAGTTAAATTCTTATCCCACTGAGCCTCAGTTTTTAATCCCTAAAAATGTAGTATTTTTATGATATGAGCTATAAAGTGCCTATGAAATAAAAACAAACATTTAATAAACATTTTACCCTTTCTTCACCATTCATTATAAGGTCTTTTCCATCTCTTAATCAGATGCTCTTTTCAACTAGTTGCTTTTAGATCACATAGATTGTACTTTAGAAGAAATATAATTATTCATATAAACCTAAGTTTCAACATATACTTATACTTACTTATACAACAATCATCTGGAAATTATAAGCGGGCAAATTTAGGGGCTCAAATTAAGTGTTCAAGCAATTTTAATTGACTTTTCCCCTTCTGTGAACAGATACAACATCATTACTATGCATGTGGATTTTGAATAACCACAAAAATGATCAGTAAGGGTTATTATCTGCATTTAATTCTCATCCTACAATACATTCCTAAGCATTAAAGAGAGTCAATAAAGGCAAGGATTTTTCCTGGGTGAAATAGTGTGCAATGATAGTATCCCTCCCTGACCTGGGAAAAACATTGCAATAAATCATTTATGTAACCAAAATTGAAAACTACTGCTTTCCCACTGTTGCAATAGTTCACAACATAAGATCAAATTATCAAGTACGCTCAGTTCATTGGAAAAGAAGGAAATCATTTAATTTATAAACTTTACTTGCAATGACACATATTTTTTCATAAAATGTTATCTCAACTCTATTTACCAATAGAGTAATTTACCAGAAAATATTAAGATGAACAGTCAATTACTCTGTTATTTACAGATTACATGTGGTTTTAATTAGTTACATTTGGGGTATCTTTCCACTTCATTCTTAGAACAGAGTCAAAATATGAAACTTACTTTTTTCTTACTGCTGCTGGAGGTATATTTGCTAGCTCTCAACTAAACCTTGCTCAATGAAATTGTAAAGTCTTACCAAGAAACTGGTGGTGACTGCTTCTATCTTGATCTAAGTTTTTTTTCATTCAACCAGCAGGAATAATTTTAATCACTTGCTCAAAGATTTCTTTTCCTTTAATTCTACTTCAGATTTAATTACTCCACTTACCTTATGACCAAGGTCTTTCAGATGGTAAAGTGAGATAGCCAAATGCAGAAAGAGCCTGCTTCATCACCCATGAATGGTAGGATGACTGATCACAGTGATTTTGTAATGAGAAAAAGCCACTGCTTCTTTAATTTTTGGGAGAAACATTTCCTGACCTGAAAACCCTTAATTACTAAAGAACATTTCATGAAGAAAAGCTTTTTTAAGTCATAATTTCAGATGCAATTTTTTCCCTTTTATATCCTGAAGGATAATTTGGACTCAGTTGTCCAAATGGTAATGATTAGCTTCATTTCACTAAGCAGATGGAGGACAATAGAGATATTCTGAATCGTTGTATCATAAAATATTGTATCTAAAAACAACCTTAGAGTTTATCTGTTCTGAACATTTCATTTTGACACAAATGATACAGAAGATTTTCTTTATTTCCAGAGGTAATAAGGAAAAGACTAGAATTTATTGAGGAGGAAAAATGACATGAACAGGCCTGTAAGTCAGGGAGAAAATCAATTTTCCAGTTTTGTATAGAATTTGACTAGAAAAGATAGTCTCAAGGTAAAAAAAAACAAATTTAGATAATTTTTCTATTTTTTTTGAGTTATCAAATGTACATGCACTAGTATGATCTTCATTAGAAGTCTTCAAGCAAAGGATAGATGAATATACATTGTATGTTTTATATTCTTTTTTCAGTTATGTTAGACTATACATTCTCTGATTCTGTGAGTCTCACACACGAACAACTTAGATTTTGGGAAGACTTTCAACATTCCAAAAAGAAGACATGTGGACTGCCATAGCCTAGAAGTATACAGTTAACATAGAAGAGAGATGGAAAGCCAGAACTATAATAAACAGAGTGAATAGGACTTTGTACAATGGAGAAAGTTCTTCCTTCCTATCAAGATAACAGGATAATCCACATCTTGACTCCTGGTCCATTTCTTTCCAATACCCTCATGGGAGGACATGAAAACTGAATTTTGAGAAATTTACTACATGATTGTGATTCAATTGATGGTTATTAAGTGCTAGACAGTGTGCTATGTGATAATACAAAGAAATATGACAGTCCTTACTTTTAAGGAACTCATTTTATAATAGGGGTTACAACAAACAAGTAACTGTGCAAACAAACTATATATATGGTATAAATTAAAAATAATCATTACAAAGAAGGTATCAGAATTAAGGGAGAAGGGGAAAATGTTTATCTTCTCGTTCACACAGTACCCAAATGAATTTGCTCCAGAGAACTTATGGTCTCTGGGAATAACTCTAGAATTATCTAATAAGCCAAAAATTATTCAAGTGAAGATAAGGGAAAATTATATAAAGATATCAATGTGGATACAAATAACTCATCTACTAATTTTAGTTTAAAAAAATACATATGTATATATATATATATATATATATATATATATATATATATATATATGATGGCAGATTATGGGTAGCTTCCCAGCAGAACTCCTCCAATATTCCCCTCCAAATAACTTTTTTAAAATGTTTCAAATAAAATATTGAAGGAACAGAGCTAAAAAAATCAGAGTAAGATGTTTTTATGACTTACTAAAGTCTAAGAGGTTGACAATAGAAGTTTGAGAAATCAGTCTGGAGGCCTATCTGGAACCTACACACACTGAAGCATCAACAACAGCTTTAGGAACTCTCAGACCAAAAAAAGTAAGGAAATCAGGCAAATTGTCAGAAAGAGATTACAGGAGACCCTTTGCTGACACTGAGTACAAATGAAGCTGATTGGCAAGTCTATTGACTATTACATTTCTGGATTATAGTTCCAGAATGGAGAAGAATGCTGATTGTCAGTCACAAGAGTCAGAGGCCTCCCAGAGGAGTGTAAGCACTTTTGACTGATAAGTAATAGAGAACTTTCCTTGTTAATAACCAGAATGCATATCAAAACAGTAGTGAATCTTTTCTCCTTGGATCTTAACACTTTGAAAGAACCCAAAACTATTTGGGAAACTGAGGAAACAACAACAAAAAATTGATCATAAAATTTTTTTATGATTGCAGGGAAAATCAAAACATAGACTCAGAAGATGACAATGTGAGAATACTTACAGCCGAAGTCTCAAAGAAAATGACAATAAGGTTGAAAACCAACAAGAATTTCTAGAAGAGGTAAAGAAAGAAATGTGCAGTAGAAGAAAAATTGGGGGAAAAATAGAATGATGTAGGAAAAGAGAATTAACAGCCTCGTAGAGGATGCAAACAAAACTATTGAAGATAATAACACCTAAAAACCCCTGGAATTGTCCAAATGGTAAAAGAGGCACGAATTATCACTGCAAATAATTCCTTAAAACATAAAATTGGAAAAGAAGTTAAGGATTTTTATGAGATATTGAGAAACAAAGTCAAAAGAATAAAAAAAGATAGAAGAAAATATGAAATACCCCACAGGAAAAACAGCTGATTTGAAAATAAATCCAGGAGATATAATTTAAGAATTATTGAACCATCTTAAAGCCATGATAAAAATAATCTCAACATCACATTTCAAAAAATTACAAAGGAAAAATGCCCTAAAATCTTAGATCCATATGGCAAAATAAAAATAAAAAACATCCAATAACTGCCTCCTGAAAGAGATCCCAAAATGAAAATTCCCAGGAAAATGATAGCCAAATTCCAGAGTACCCAAGTCAATGAGAAAATCTTTCGAGCAGCCAAAAAGAAATAGATTAAATGCCATAGAGCTTCAGTTTAGATCATACAAGATTTAACAGCTTCCATATTAAAAGGCAGATAACTTTAAATATGATATTCCAGGAGTCAAATGAGTCAGAATTACAACCCAGATAATATATCCACAAAAAGTGTGTATAATCCTTTATGGAATAAATGAAGTAGAGGACATCCAAGCACTCCTGATGTAAAGTCCAGAGATAAGTAAATATTTGACATTAAAACAACAGACTCAAGAGAAGCGTAAAAAAATAAGCATGACAGAATAATCACAAGGAACTCAATAAATTTAAACCATTTAAATTCCTATATTGATAGCTGATATATGTCATTCCTAAACATTTTATCATTACTAGGGTAGTTAAAAGTTTACATCCACAGAGGGCATAAATGTAAGTCACTTACATTGGAATATTTTTTTTTAATGAAAAGGTAAGATGAAGGATATTATTGGGAGAAGGGAGAAATAGAATGGAGAAAAGACAAGAGTTGTTTTTAGAAATGTAACACCTAATAGAAAAATAGAAGGGGGAAAGTGAAAAGAGAAAACTAGGAGGATGATGACAGAAAGGCAAATAGGGGTTAGAAGCAAAATAGACTTTTGAGAAAAGACAGGATATGTGAGAGAGACAGAGAGAGACAGAGAGAAAGGGACAGAGAACTAGAGATCCAGAAACAGAAATAGATACAGAGGGAGAGAGGGAGAAAGAGGGGAAGGAAGTGAGGAAAGGAAAAAAAGGATGGAATTGAGGGAAATAGATTTTTAATGTTATTTTTTACATATTTGGGGTTCCAGCTTTGTCACTTCCATAAAATTTGCTGTCTATAAAATCATTTTTTCTTATCTTATTTCTACAAGAATATTTTATTTATTGATACTGAATAAAAGACAAGGTGGAGAGAGATGAAAGTGTGGTTAGGATAAAGGGCATAGAAGATATGTGACTACTTGCTTTGAGTGAAGTAGGGACCAGCTCTTAAATGAAATTTCTTGCATCAAGAAGGAAGAGATATACCAGGCCTTTTTGTTTCTGTACTCTATTTTTGTCAATCTGTCTATTTTTCACAAACCCTAGTGCTCTAAGTTCAGAATACTTAAATGACTCATTGAACATATTAATTATTATTTCCTTCCTCAATGAGTTTTTCCCCCCATGCTACTTCAACAAATAATGTTTAGTGCCTTTTCCAGCTATTCCTATTTATCCTTCAAGATAAAATATGAATCTTGAAATTTTTCCAAACCAATATAGCACACAGGTATCTTTTCTGCCTTCAACTCAGCAAATATCACATATAATATTCATGTAATAATCATATACTGCCTCTGTAATATTTTGCATCTTTTTGTAGGCATAGTATTCTTATGGGTTAGCAGTTAGTGTTGTGGCCTGGAATCATACAATCTGGGTTTTCAGAGATTAGGTTCAATCTTGGGTGACTGTCTTCTAAAACACATCTCACTGGGTCATGTTATTCCCTATCCAGAGTTTTCTTTGAGAATCTTAATATATATTTCATGTCTATTCCTCCAAAAATATGGGTAAAAAAAGCAGTTCCTAATTCCTATATAAGGAGTCAAGATCTTCTTGATTAAAGAATGGCTTTTATTTCTTCCCTCACAGAGAATGCCAAAAAGAAAAAAAAATCACAGTAGTTCAACTCTTTTAAGATTCTTTTCCCTCTCCAATGAGTCTCACCTTCTCCCCAGGGACCTATACAGTCCTTCAGACACATAGTGCCACCCTGTGGTTTGGCCATCCCTAGGAAGGAAAATAAACATGAGTTCATTGGAAAGCCTACTCTATGACATTTTAGTAAGCCCCATTTATACTTAAGACATCTACACTGGCCTCCTTGGACTTCAGGACATGACTCTAACGGTTTGTGTTCTCAGCATATTATTTTGGGTTTACTGGAATAGCAACCCCTTTCTTGTCAGACCCGACATGACCAAATAACTTAAAATAGATTCTCTGTATTAAACTCTGTCTCCCACACCTCTAGAACCAAAACCATGTGTATAATTCCCTTATCACTAAGAGGGTGCTGCTTTTCAAGACATCTCCCTGCAGAAACCTGGGTCCTGGAAAATATATAGGAACTCAATATTAACAAAGATCACAAACAACCTCTCAACCAAAACAGGGAACAATGAATGAAATTGCTGTATACCATTCCCTACTAAGGACAGGTATGACAAGTTGCCTCCTTTTATGTAATGTAGACTTAAGAATTTTAGTGACAACAATTAAATATAAAAAGATATTTAAAGAAATAGGAACTTTCAGTGATGAAACTACTGTATCTCTATTTGTAGAAGACATATTTGTATAGCTAGAAAACTTGAGCCAAAGCAGAATACAAGCTTCTTGAAAGCAAAAATTGTTTTTCCCTGTCTTCTTAGTTCCTACCTTACAAAAAGTAAGTACTTGATTAACATTTGTTAAATTGAATTAAATTGATCATCAACCAAAGATAATCCCTCCTATAATGTAACTTTACTTTCAGTAAAGTAGCAGGATATGAGATGAATCCCCTCTACCCCCCCATCTTCTATGTACATGAACCACCAAGAATAAAAAAAAAATTAAAATACTTGACTGGTTCTACTTTTCTAAAATGTCATGATTTTAAGTAAGATTCTTTTCTTTTTTTTGTTTATTTGATTTTTTTGTTGATATATATTAATATTATACTAAAAGAGTTTTAAAATGCTATGAGGAAAAATATTAATTTCATCTATTGATATTTCACTACAAATAATTTAGTGAGTGAAAACAATTGTATTTCATGATAATAAACTAGCTATAACATATTTCCTTTTATTATGTAAGATGCCATTGATTAGCCCCATTTTCCAAAAGTAGTCACAGTAATCTAAGCAATTGTTCTTCTTTTGTATGAAGATTATGCATAACCTTGATTTAATTCAACACTTATTTATTGGCACCTAGTATGCATGAAAACTTGCTCTTACTATCATGAATGATACAATGACAAATAAGGCATGACTACTATACTCCAAGATTTAAATCTAATTGTCATCACCATCATCATCATCACCAAATCATTTTTATCAATCATATTTATTTATTTATTTTATTTTTTCAAAGTGGACGTATTGCATAGGAAGAATCCAGATACATAGAAATATGAGAAATGCATAGGTAGATCAGATTCAGTCAGACAGTCAGCTAGTACTTATTTAGTACTTACTGTATTTCAAGCACTATTGTAAGCACTGGGGATACAAATATACATTTTTTCCATAAGGCAGGGCTCAAGAAATCTACTTTCTGCAGGGGCTGGGTAAAGGGGAAGGCATGGTTGACTTGGGTACCCCCTTTAAATGGAAATTCTGATAGAAGTCATAGAGAGAGAGGAAAAGGTCTAGGAACCAAAAAGCAGTTCTGATGTGTGAACTGCAAGGCTGGAGCAAAGCTTCAGGATGACGAGTTTGGGCATGGTACTCCATGTCTGTAGTATAATCTGGTGAGAGGAATAAGGAACATTGTTCAAATAACAGTAATATTTACATTTTGTTTATGTTGTAGTCAGGTGTAAGGGAAATAGACAAGGTGCAAGATAGTTCTTACAGAATTATAAAGAAATGCTAGACATGTTATCTTAGAGCAGGACTGTTAGACTCAAGAGTTTAGATTTAATTAACTAGAGGAGAGAGAACATATGAAACTTTCTGAGCAGAGAAATATTGATAATCTAACATAATATGTTAGACTGAATTTGAGTTAGGAGAAATGAAGGTGGGCAAACCAATTTGGAAACCTGTAACAACCTAGATTGGAGGGATTGTAGATTTGAACTGTGTAGCTCATGATGAGAAGGGAGAAGATTTGAAGATCAATTTTTTATTAAAGCTTTTCAATTTTCAAAAGATATGCATTGATAATTTTTCAACATTAATCCTGTGTTGCAATTTTTCCCTCTCTTCTACCTACCTCTTCCCCTAGATAACAAGTAATCCAATATATGTTAAACATGGTAAAATATATGTTAAGTCCAATATATGTATACATATTTATACAATTATCTTGCTGCACAAGAAAAATCAAATCAAAAAGGAAAAAATGAGAAAGAAAATAAAATGCAAACAAGCAACAACAAAAAGAGTGAGAATTCTACGTTATGATCCACATTCAGTTCCCACAGTGCTCTCTGTTGGTATAGATGGCTCTCTTCATCACAAGGTCATTGGAACTGGTCTGAAGAGTCTCATTGTTGAGAAGTACCATGTCCATCAGAATTAATCATGATATAATCTTCTTGTTGCCATGTAGAATGAGATCAAGTTTTTTTTGAATTGTTTCTTTCTAGCTGCTAGCAGAATCTTTTCCTTGGTGCTATAGTCCTGAAATTTAGCCGCCATATTCCTTGGGGTCTTAATTTTGGGGTCTCTTTCAGAAGGTGATCGGTGAATTCTTTCAATGGTGATTTTGCCCTTTGATTCTACAATCTCAGGGCAGTTTTCTTTCAGGATTTCCTGGAAGATAGTGTTTAGATTCTTTTTTTCATCATGGCTTTCAGGAAGTCCAATAATCCTTAGATTGTCTCTCCTAGATCTATTTTCCAAGTGAGTTGTTTTTCCTAGGAGATATTCCATATTTTCTTCTAATTTTTCCATTTTTTTTTGTTTTTGTTTGATTCTTGAAGTCTTATTGAGTCATTCACTTGCATTATTTTTAAAGTTTTGTTTTCTTCAGTTAACTTTTTAAGCTCCTTTTGTAACTGGCCAATTTGTTCATTGCACTCTTTTTCCACTTCACTAATTTAATTTTTCAATAAATTAGTGTATTTTTCATATCTCTTTTGCAGGGCATCATATCCTTCTTGCAAGATATTGTATCCTTCTTGCACTGATTTAAGTTTATTTTCCCATTTATCCTCCAGCTCTCTTTTGAGGTTCTTTATGCAATCTTTCAGAAAGGCCTTTTGAAAAAGTGACCAGTGATGATCTTTAATACCTTCTTCTGGTATTTTGTCTAAAGGAACCTCAGGATCTGGGGTCAATGCTTCTTTGCTTTGATAAAAGCTGTCTGTGGTGAGAGCTCTCTTTTGCTTCTTGATTTTTTTTAGACAGCGTGGATATCTCTGATATGAAGTTCTCCAGAAAGCAGTGTCCAAATATTTCTGAGTTTGTTGACTTGAAGATCAGTTCAGAGGCTTATTTTATTGTTGATTTGAGAGAAGATCAGAGGAGAGGCAAAAAGTCACCTTTTCAATCTGCCCCCAAGATCAATTTTAATATTAAAAATAAATCAATGATAACTTTTTTCTCAATAGTGTTTAATTTTCCAAATATATGTAAAGAGAGTTTTCAGCATTCGTTTTTGTAAAACTTTGTGTTTTAAATTTTTCTCTCTTCCTCCCTTAACTCCCCCCTCCCCAAGAAGGCAATCTGATACAGGTTAAATATGTGCAATTTTTAAAAACACATTTGCATATTTATCAAATTATACAAGAAAAATCAGACCAAAGGGGAATAAACCCACAAGAAACAAAACAAAACAAAACAAAACAAATAAATCTCTTGGTTCTTCTCACTTTACTTTGCATTAGTTGATATAGGTCTTTTCATATTTTTTTTTCCTGAAACTATCCCCTTCATTATTTCTTATAGGAAAATACTACTCCAGCAAAGTCATGTGCCATAACTTGTAGAGACATTGCCCAATTGATGAGCCTCAACTTAATTTCAATTCTTTGCTAACATGAAAATGTTAATATTTTTGTATATATAGGTCCTTTTTTTCCTTTTTTTTCTTTTGATCTCTTTGAATTACAAATTTAATAGTGGTATTTGTGGGTCAAAAGATATGCAAATTTTGCAAACTTTGGGTATAGTTCCAAATAGCTTTTCAGAATGGTTGAAGCACTTCACAACTCTACCATCTGTCTACATTTCTCTAATCAATTATAATTTCGAGTATATTTTTATATGATTTTAGATAGCTTGGGTGTCTTCTTCTGAAAACTGCTTGTCAATATCCCTTGACAATTTATCAACTTGGGAATGGCTCTTATTTTTTAAAAACATGATACTGTACCCTACATATATGATAAAATAAGACTTTATCAGAGAAACTTCTTGTGATCTTTTTATTTTACTTCATCATCTATGTTACCTTTTATCAAAATATAATTTTGCTTATTAGTTATGTCTAGTTTTGCTTTTCTTTTGTCCTAAACTATGATTGCTACTCCGACAATCTTTACTTTTTAGCTGAAGTATAATAGATTTTAACCCAGTCCCATATTTTAACATCATATGTATGTATTTCTATATTGTGTGCCCCTTATAAACAACATATTATTGGATTCTGGTTTCTAATTCATTTTGGTATCTGCTTCTGTTTTAAGGGTGAATTAATCCCATTTCATATTTACAGTTATTATTCCATCCTATTTCCTTCTATACTATTTTCTTCTGTTTATCCTCTTTCTCTTTTTATTCTGTTCTTCTCATAAGTCCATTTTGCTTCTGAACTTTGCCTTTTATCACTCCCTCACCCTTTCCCTTATCCCCTTCCTCTCCTATTCCCTAATGGGAAGATAGATTTCTATACCAATTAACTCTCTCTCTTCCTTCTTTCCTCCCCCCTCCCCTTCCTCATTCCTCTATCCCTCCTCCTTCCATCATTTGTTGTCCCTCCCTCCCTCCTTCTTCCTCTCTGTCTCTCTGTTTGACTCTGTCTCTCTCTCTCTGTCTCTGTCTCTGTCTGTCTCTCTGTCTCTCCGTTTCTTTGTCTCTCTCTCTCTCTGTCTCTGTCTCTTTTTCTCTCTCTCATTTTCCTTGAATTAATTTCAATGAAAGTTAAGTTCAAGCATTGCCTAACATCATCAGCCCACATTTTATCTCTATTGTAAAAACTCTTCCTTTTGTGCTTTATATAAAAAAATTTCCCCTACTCTAACTCTACCTTCTCCCCTTCTCCCAGTGATTTCATCTGTCTCACTCCCTTTTTTTGAGATCATCCCAATATTATTGAATCATATCTATGTTTTCTATATAAAAGAAGTCTATATAGATTGTTTCTAACCAGCCTTAAAATAGGTTTCTTAGGAATGATATGTAACATCTTCCTATATAGAAACATAAACAGTTTAATTTTGTTGAATCTCATATGATTTTTCTTTCACATTTAATTTTTTATGCTTTTCTTGTGTCTTGTGTGTATGAATGTCAAATTTTTATTTACCTTTAGTCTTCATCAGGAGTGCTTGAAAGTTCTCTATTTTATTACTAATCCATTTCTTCTTCTTAAGGATTATACTGAGTTTTTGTGATGGACTTGACTCTTTTCAACAATGATGTGATTCAAGACAATTCCAATAGACATTTTTTCCTAGTAAATTTATTTGCTTTTAATACGCATTGCTTTATGAATCAAATTGAGAGAGAAAAATCAGAGCAAAAAGGAAAAAAACATGGGAGAAATAAAAAAAACAGAAAAAAGTGAACATAGAATGTGTTGATTTACATTGTCTCCTTAGTTCTTTTTTCTGGATGCAGATGACATTTTCTATTCAAAGTCTTTTGGGTTTGCTTTGGATCACTGAAGCATTGAAAAGAGCCAAATCTTTCATAGTTGATTGTCACACAATCTTGCTGTTATTGTGTACAATGTTTTCCCTGTTATCAGTTCATGTAAATCTTTCCAGGCCTTTCTAAAATCAACTTGTTCATCATTTTTATAGAAAAATAATATTCCATTATTTTCATATACCACAATTTGATCAGCCATACCGCAATTGATGGACATCTACTCATTTTTCACTTCTTTGCTACCACAAAAAGAGCTGCTACTAAGATTTTTGCACATGCAGGTTCTTTTCTCTCCTTTAAAATTTCCTTGGTATGAAAATATATAGAGAATTGTCTCATATTTATAAAAATTCAAGCCATTCTCCAATCAATAAATGGTCAAAGGATATGAACAGACAATTTTCAGAGGATGAAATTAAAACTATTTATAGTCATATGAAAAGGTGCTCCAAATCACTATTGATCAGAGAAATGCAAATCAAGACAACCCTGAGATACCACTTCACACCTGTCAAAATGACAGGAAAAGTTAATGATGAATGTTGGAGGGGTTGTGGGAGGGCTGGGACACTGATGCATTGTTGGTGGAGCTGTGAACGGATACAGCCATTCTGGAGAACAATTTGGAGCTATGCTCAAAAAGTTATCAAACTGTGCATACCCTTTGACCCAGCAGCATTTCTATTGGGCTTATATCCCAAAGAAATCATAAAGAAAGGAAAAGGCCCCACATGTGCAAGAATGTTTGTGGCAGCCCTTTTTGTAGTGGCTAGAAACTGGAAATTGAATAGATGCCCTTCAATTGGAGAATGGCTGAATAAATTATGGTATATGAATATTATGGAATATTATTGTTCTGTAAGAAATGACCAGCAAGATGATTTCAGAGAGGCCTGGAGAGACTTACATGAACTGATGCTGAGTGAAATGAGCAGAACCAGGAGATCATTATACACGGCAACAACAGTACTATATGACGATCAATTCTGATGGACATGGCTCTCTTCAACAATGAAATGTTTCAAACCACCTCCAATTGTTCACTGAAGAAAGCCATATACACCCAGAGAGAGGGATGTGAAATGTGGACCACAACATAACATTCTCATACTCCTTGATTGATGTTTGCTTACATTGTGTTTCCTTTATCTGATATATCGTTTGTGTAGACAAGATTTTTCTTGCACAACAGTGATAAGTTTGGAAATATGTATACATATATTCGATTTGCCAATATTTTAACATAATTAACATGTAGTGGATATCCTGCCATCTAGGGGAGGGGTGGGGAGTTGGGGGAAAAATTTGTAACGGAAAGCTATGTAAGGATTATTGTTGAAGAATTACCCACACATATGTTATGCAAATAAAATAAAAAAATAAAAATAAAAAAAAAATTTCCTTGGTATGCTGACCCAGTAATGGCACTGCTGGGTCAATGGGTATGCTCTCCAATAGACTTGTGATGGAAGGAGTCATTTGCATCCAAAGAGAGAACTATGGAGACATTATGATCAAAGCATAGTATTTTCTTTTTTTTTTTTTTTGTTATTGTTGTTGTTATTTTTTTCCTCATTTTTTTTCCTTTCACCCTTTGATCTGTTTTTTTTTCTTGCAAAGCATGGCAAATATGCAAATATATTTAGAAGAAATGCACATGCTTTACCTGTGTTGGACTTCTTGCTATCTATGGGAGGGCCTGGGGTAGGAGGGAGGGAGAGAAATCTGGAACACAAGGTTTTTCAAAGGTGAATGTTGAAAACTATCTTTGTATATATTTGGCAAAATAAAAATCTATACAAATTTAAAAAATAAAACAAAGGAATAGGGAGAAAGGATTATACTGAGTTTTGATGGATAGGTTATTCTTGTTTGTAATACTAGTTCCTTTGCCTCTTGTAATATTATATTCCGAGTCCTCTTCTCCTTTAATGCAAAAGTTGTTAAATATTGTGTGATCCTGATTGTAATTCCACTATACTTGAATTGTTTCTTTCTGAACATTTGCAATAGTTTCTTCTTGAACTGGGAGTAAAAGAATTTAACTATAATATTCCTGATATTTTTTATATTGGAATCTCAGGAGGTCATAGGATTCCTTCAATTTCTATTTTTATCCCCTGGTTCTAGAATATTCTTGATAATTTCTTAAAAAAAACAAATGTTCTTACTCTTTAAAATTTTTTAAAATTTTTTATTTTTACAGTGGCTTTCAGATAGACTTGATAATTTTTAAATTATCTCTCCTGGATCTATTTTCCAGGTCAAGTTTTTTTTTTTCAATGAGATATTTTGCACTCTCCATATTTTCATTCTTTTGGATGTTTTTTATTGTATTTTTATTTCTCCTAAAGGCATTAGCTTCCATTTGCTACATTCTAATTTTTTAAATTAATTAATTAATTAATTTTTTAATTTTTTTTACATTCTAATTTTTAAGGAATTATTTTTCACAGTTTGATTTTGTACCACATTTCCCATTTGTCCAATTTTGTTTTTAAAGTCATTCTTCTCCTCATTAGATCTTTGTATTTCCTTTTGCATCACTCCCTTTTCTTTTCCCAATTTTCCTCTACCTCTCTTAATTGGTTTCAAAATCCCTTTTGAGTTCAAAATTTAAAAAAAAATCTTATTTTTCTTGGAGGCTTTGGATGTAGAAGCTTTGATTTTGTTATCATCTCTTTTATTTTCATATGTATTTTGATCTTCCTTGCCACCTTTGTAACTTTCTATGGTCAGAATATTTTTCTATTGTTTATTCATTTTCCTACCCTGTTACTTAGCATTTAACTTTTTGTTAAAATAAGGGTCCATTACGAGGAAGGAGGGTGCACTGTGAGGCAACACTACTACCTAAATCTGAGTATAAGCAAAACAACAAATGTCCTTCCACAGTGCCAGCAAAGAGGCCCCTTCAATCTCTTTGACCAGCTGTTGCCTCACCCCCCCCACCATGTGCTAAGATCTCTGGTAGCTTGTGCTGTTGCTGCTCTGGATTTTTGCTATGCTATGACAGCACTGCTATTGCTGCTGTTGATTTAGTGGCTCCCAAAGGCTGATATTGAGTTGGTGCTCCCCCTACATTCTAGTGTGCCAAATCTTTCCTGCTAACTTGATCTTGGTCTTTGTGAGCTCAGAGTTGTAGAGACCATTGCCACTGCTGTAGCTTCAGAGGCTCTACTGCTTGTTCCTGTTTGCTTGGGCTGGGATTTGCTGGCACAGACCTCATTTGATTGTACTTTGGGCCCACTCTGATGCAACAGATTCCTGCTGACCTTCCAAGCTGTCTTCATCAAGACAATTGTCCCACTCCATCCTTTTGTGGGTTCTGACACTAAAATTTGTTTAGCCTCATAATTTAAAGATATTTGGAGAGATATGGAGATGAATCCCTGTGTCTCAACTTTCACTCCACCATCTTGGCTTTGCACCCAATCTTTTATGCCAATTTTGTTTTTAAAGGAGTTTTTTTCTTCAGTATTTTTAAACCTTTTTCTTTGCAAGTCAGTAGAAATTTTGGGGCAGGATGATAGGAAATAGTAATAAGAGACACTGAGCAAAGTGTTGAAAACAAGCTTAGAAAAAAAAGTTGAATGTATCCTTAGATGTCTAAATAATTGGGTGTGAGCCTATAATCTTATAGGCAGCTAGGTGCTACAGTTAATAGCATATTATATATGGAATTAGGGAGATCTGAAATCAAATCTTGCCTTGGACACTTACTTGTTATGTTACCTGGTTTAAATTAGTTACATTTTCTCAGTCTTATTTTCCTATTTGTACAATGGGGATAGAAAGAGCACCCACCTCATAAGGTTGTAATGATCAGATGAGATAAAATATACAAATGCTAAAATGTATATAAATTCTAGGTATTAAGTGCTATGAGTTTATAAAATAGAAGTTTACTCTACTGATGCAGATCAGCAATTTTTGTGTCATAAAGAGTTACTTTAGGCTACTTTAGTTACATTAGGCTTCAGGTAACTACTGAAAGTAATATCCCCAAAATAATATAGCCTGTCAGAAACAGGGCTTGAACCTAGGTCTTTTAGACTCCAAGGATCTCTAGTTGCCATATTATATTACCTTGTTTTCCTTCTTATTAAGTATTACTTTAAAGCATCGGTTTTTGAGATTTCCATGATTTCTTGAAAATTTCACATTGTGATAACTTAAGAAGTCATTTGTAATTAGAACAGAATCTGTGGAAAACAAATGTGAATTTTTAAATAATCAGAAAGGCAATGGAATGTATAATTGAAACAATACAGCTGTCCCCCTCCCCAGTCACTTTATAAAGGTTGAAAATTAACCAAAGGTTCCTTGTAGAATGTAACTGCTTTTTAGAAAGTATAGAATTAAAATTTAAAAACTGGTTATCCTTTTCCCTTTATTTTCTTACTCTTTGCATCTTTTAAAATGCGCAAATGATTCTCAGGTAATAAATGTGCATCCTGTTTATTGTGTTATAAGTAAGTACATTGGCAAAAAATTCCTATGAGATGTCAAATAGCCAATGAAATTGTGGGAAGTAAAAGTTAAAAGAAGCCCCACACCTTCCAAAGTAAGCAATACAGGGGAAACAGTGAAATAAAGATGGACTTTCATTTAATTTCCTCTCTGTAATCTATTCTCTGTGTCAGCCACGTGTAAAATACAAACACATCTGTGGGTGGTAAGGGAGCAATGATGAAGGCCGACAGTTTTTTGGCTTATTGATTTAGCATCCTTCAATCTTTCTCTGGAGACACACTGAGACCAGAGCCTTTACAGACTGAACAATACTGCCAGAAACTTGGACTGTTTTTTCATTTGCTTCTATCTAGACAAGCTTGTAGGAAGAGAAACAAGATTGGGATAATAATGTTCATACATGATGTACAGAAATGAGACATAAAAATGACAAGTTAAAAGTACAAAATAGAATGAAAGGAATCATTAACTGTGGACTAAGAAAATGTGAAAAACATGATTTTTTTTAAGGAGTTATCTTTTATTTTTTTTTATTTTTATTTATTTTTTTTAATAAAGCTTTTTATTTGCAAAACATATGAGTGACCTTTCAACATTGACCTTTGCAAAAAAAAACTTTTTTTTTCCCAAGCTTTTCCTTTCCCTCCCCCC
>JAJPUD010006589.1:81177-126051 GCA_023553655.1 Myrmecobius fasciatus | reverse complement strand
AGGGAGGGAGGAAGGAAGGAAGGAAGAATATTGCCATCTTCCCTGTGTGTGTGTCAGAAGACCACTGACTCAAAGCCAGATTTCTCAAGGTAGAAAACGTTTATTTGATCACATCTTAGGAGACCTGGGCATCCCTTAGCACCAGCGCAGACTGGCAGTGACAAGATGTGGGGTACAGAAGGCAAGCAGCAGGTTATACCCCAGCATAAACAACTGTAAGAAACACTGAGAGGCCTGGACCTGTGCTCTCATTGGTCAGAATGAAAAGGCCTCACAGTTTAGCCATGAACAAGGAAACATCTCTTCCCCAAATGTAACACAGAAATCATAGTTTCCTTACAAGGAAGTTCTTGTTTTAAGGTGGGTGTTATCTGAACAAGGGAGCTGAGAGAAAGGGGTACAGCCTTATTTTCCTAGTTCACAGGATTTGTAGGAATATCAGACATAGGCCTGTCTGCCCAGCTTAAGTCGGCCTAGCTAAATTTTGGATCACTGTCTCCATTTTATGCACTATGTATATCAGTTTATGCATAGGAAAGCTTTCACAATTTCCTTGCTCCACTCACCCCTTCTAAGAAAAATGGGCTAGCCGTCTTAATACCTCTGTGTGTGTGTGTCTGTGTGTGTGTCTCCCTCTCCCTCTCTCTCCCCCTCACCATCTCCTTACATCTTCATTATTGTACTGTCTCCACATTTATCCAGTTCATTTGGAAGAGGTTAGAAATGCGAATAAAGATAAAAAAGGGGTACTTAGATGGGAGTCATGTTCTGGAGGCACAACCTATAGGACTTTGTAATTGAAGTGAGAGATGGAAGACTAGGTGAATGGGCATAATAATATATAACATAACATAAATGTGGAGAAAGAAATATATTTGATTTTAAACACAGTTTCAGAGATATGATAGTCATAAAAAATTCTCCTTGTCATCTGATTCTATGTTCCTCATTTTAGAGAAAAAAGAAATAAGGCCCAGAAAGAAGAGATTCTACAAAGGTAGAAAGTGACATTGATACACAGATACCATTTCAAAACAACCAACAAAGTCCCCTTTACCATAAAAAGTCACAAATGCCTTCTCCCAGGCTGACCTCACTTCCAGAGCTTTTGTGATGTCACTCATTGTGATGTCTTCCTTGGAAGGGAAGCCTGAGCTAGTGTTCACATATCCACTTCATCCCTGCTAGGGACTGGAGGTAGGACTTCCATACCCAGCCAGAGGTCATTGCTCACCTAGTCCTTTGACTACAGATTTTCCACTTAGGTGATATGGACTCCTGTTTGTTTCAGATCCTCTGGGATGAAGATTTGCCACCATGTTGCTGAATCTCCTGGCAGCTATGGACGTTATTTACAACTACATGTACAGCTTTGCTGTTCGAGTTTCCAACCACTTCTGAACGAACAGAGAACTGATCCCCATCCTGGCTCAGAATATCTATTCTCAGGCATTTATCCCCACCATGTGGTCCCTGTGGCAGATACTCATTATGATGAAAACTTGTGTTGTGGCGTTAATTACTTCTGTGCTTCCCTTAGGTCGCAGTTTCACTCTACAGCTTCTAAGACATCTAAGGCACGAGCGACTAATGTCCATACTTAATGGGATGCAATGGGTCTATTATGGCTTGGTCTTCTTTTACCAGGAAAACAGTTATGAAGTAGTTCTAAAAGCCATAATATACCATCTAGTTTTCACCTTGATCATGACAAGTCTGCGAGTATTTGGGGCTCTGATTCATCACGGGGCCAGGATGATAAGACGCTTACACCAGATGGGGTTCTGGGGACCTAACTGTCAACATCATCGTCATCCAGCCAGAAATTCCAGGCAGGAGCAGGCTGCAGTTGATATCCAAATGCAATGGTGGAGGCCTTTTCCCCAAATCCAGGTAACCCAACCTAAAGTTAATGAATGAAAACCCAACTTGTGGTGATTTCCAGTCAATCATGTTGATGAACCTCATTTCCCTTACCTCTCTAATTACATTTTCCAGAGGCTGCAGCGGGAGCAGCAAGAGCAGCAGGAGTTGGAAGAGGAAGAGGAACAGCAGTTGCACTATCAGGAAGAACAGCATTGGCAAGAGGAAGAGGAGGAGGAGGAGTTGCAGCTGCAGGAGGAAGAGGAGGAAGTGGGGGAACAAGAGGAGGAGGAAGAGGAAGTGTAGAGGTGGTGGAGCTAGAGGAGGAGGAGGAAGAAGAAGAGGAAGAAGAGGAACAGCAACAGAGGCACAGCTCTGGGCCATAAACTTTCAACCGGAGCCACCCCCACAACTCTTCCCCCACCACAAATCACACATTTGAGGTTGCACACATCATATTTGGTGAGAGAACCAGGTACTACCAAATTCATACAACCTGGGTATCCAGGAACAGGAGAATGCCTAGAGTGAAAAGGAGGCAGTCCCTCCAGTCACCAGGGTAGACCCCCTCTGAGCAAATCAGGAAGGCCTACATTATTATCGTTATTTTGTTGATCTGTGCCTACTGTGCATACCTGTACCTTCAGGTCACCCAATAAAGTGACCCTGTGTGAAATGGTTCTCAGACTCCTTGTGGTGTTTATTTCTTAGTTGAGAGGTTGCTAAAGACACACAATTGAGTTCCCAAGACCCCTACCCTTTCAATCCCAAATTAAAAGTCACTGGGTTACCATGAAACCTTCCATGCTAATGGAGAAAAATGTTCTTTCACACATTTGTAAATTTGAATTTGCTCTTGACAATGGGAGGGAGTTGAGGGCATATAATAAAAGGAATCTCTTTTTGTAGAACTGAAAAGTTCAGATGAGGAGAGAATGGGAATGGTGTCACCTGCTGGGAAAAGGGACTCAACAGAAGATTTATGGAAAAGGGGGGGGGAAGTGGGCCTAATAGGGCTTAAGGCATACCCTATATTGGTATGACCAGTCTCAATAGAAAAGTCATGTTTCAAGGATAGACCCCTGTGTGGAGGGGAACTCAAGAGAAGATTTATGGGGGAGTGAGCACAAAGTGTGAGTAAAAGGCTATGAAGATGGGGTTTCATATGAAACCCCAGGGGGCTGTGTGCAGTCTATGACAATATCATATTACAAGGATGGACCCCTGCTGGGGAGTGGGATTCAAGACAAGACCTATAAAGAAAGGAGCACAAATTGGGTATGATAAGGCTATGATGATGATAGGACATGTATATTATTACCACCCCAGGGTAGTCTCTCTAATTTATAGGAATATAATATTTCAAAAATGTATCCTTGAAGAAGAAGGGGTCTCAATAGATCATGTATGGAAGAGGGGGCAGAAACTGGGACCGTAAGGCTATGAAGAAGGAGTTTCATAGGAAACACAATGGTAGTGTTCCCAGTCTATAAGACTGTCATTTCTAGGAAGGAGCCCTGTTGGGGAGGGGAACTCAAGAGAAGATTAATGAAAAAAGCTGCACAAAAGGGTCCTAAAAAGGTCTATGAAGGCAGCATTTCATGTGACACCCCAGGGAATATGTCCAGTCCCTATAAGAATGTCATGTTTCTAAGATGGACCCCTGCTGGGGAGTGGGGGACTCAAAAAAGATTTATGCAGAAAAGGGCTACAAAGTAGGCCAGAGATTTCATGTGACACGCAAGGATGGCATATTGTCTCTATAAAAATGTCATGTTTCAAGGAAGGAGCCCTGATGGGGAGGGGGATTGAAGAGGAGACTTATAAAAAAGGAGGCACAAAGTGGGACTATCAGAGTATGAAGATGGGGTGTCATGTGCCGGTCCAGGATGGTGTGTCCAGGCTCTATAAGAATTTCAAATTTCTACGATGGACCCCTGCTGGTGAAGGAGAATCCAAGAGAAAACTTATGGAAGAGTCAGTACAAAATGGGCCTAATAGGATATGAAGGTTGGTTTTAATGTGATACCCCAGGATGATGTGTCTATTCTATAAGAATATCACATTTCCAAAATGAACTTTCAAAGGGAAGGGGGACTCAAAAAGATGATTTTGGAAAAGGGGGCACAAAGTGGGCCTTTTGTTTCATATGGCACCCCAGGATTGGTTTATGCAGTCTCTGTGAAAATGCCATGTTTCCAGGATGTACCCCTGCTGGGGAAGGGGAATTCAGGACAATACTAATGGAAAACTGGGCACAAAGTGGGTGTAATAAAGTATGAAGATGGGATTTCACAGACAGAGAGACTTACTGAGTGAAGTGAGTGAACCAAAAGAACATCATACACAACACCAACAAGATTACGAGATGATCAGCTGTGATAGACTTGACTCTTCAACAATGAAGTGATTTAGACCATTCCAACTGACTTGTGATGGAGGCAGCCATATGCATCCAGAGAGAGAACTGTGGAAACTGAATGTGAATCATAACATAGTATTTGCGCCAATTTTGTCATTGCCTGATTTTTTTTTTCTTTCTCATTTTTCCCTTTTTGATCTGATTTTTATTGTGCAAAATGATCACCATGGAAATATTTTTAGAAGAATTGTACATGTTTAAGCTATATTGGATTACTTGCTGTGAAGTCGAGGTGGGGGAAGGAAGGGAGAGAAAATTGGGAACATAAGGTTTTTCAAGGGAGAATGTTGAAAACTATGCATATATTTTGAAAATAAAAAGCTAACAAAAAGAAGATGGGGTTTCATGTGACACCCCAGGGTGGTGTGTCCAGTTTCTAAAAAAATTTCATATTTCTAGGATGGATCCCTGATAGTCAAGGGGTCTGAAGAGAATATTTATGGAGAAGGGGATACAAAGTGGGCCTAATAGGCCTTTGAAGACAAGGTTTCATGTGACACCTGAGGGTGATTTGTCCAGTCTCTAATAGAATGTCATGTTTTTAGGACAAATCCCTGTATAGGAGGGAGATCTCTTTATATATATAAAGCTTTTTATTTACAAAACATATGAGTGATTTTTCAACATTGACCTTTGCAAAAACTTTTTTTCCCAAGCTTTTCCCCTCCTTCCCCCCACCCTCCACTCCTAGATAACAGGTAATCTAATACATGCTAAATAGGATAAATTATATGACAAATACAATACATGTATACATATCTATACAGCTATCTTACTGCATAAGAAACATCAGATCTAGAAAGAGAAGAAGAAAAAACAACCTAAGAAGGAAAACAAAATGCATGGAAATATTCACAGAAAGCGTTAAAATGCTGTGTTGTGGTTCACACTCAGTTCCCACAGGCCTCTCTCTGGATGTATATGACTATCTTCATTGCAGAACAACTGGTTTGAATCACATCATTGTTGAAGAGAACCATGTTCATCAAAATTGATCATCGTATAGTCTTGTTGCTGTATATAATGTTCTCCTGGTTCTGCTGATTTCACTCAGCATCAGTTCATGCAAGTCTCTCCAGGCCTCTCTGAAATCATCCTGTTGGTCGTTTCGTACAGAACAATAATATTCCATAACATTCATATGCCATAATTTATTCAGCCATTCTCCAATTGATGGGCATCCTTTCAATTTCCAGTTTCTTGCCATTACAAAAAGGGCTGCCACAAACATTTTTGCACATGTGGGTCCCTTTCTAGGAGGGAGATCTCAAGAGAAGACTTATGGAGGAGGTGGCACAAAGTGAGTCAAATAGGCTATGAAAATGGGATTTCATGTGACATCCCAGGTTGGTGTGTCCCGTCTCTAAAGAATGTTATATTTCTAGATAGGATGGGCCCATTCTAGTCTAAAAGATGTTAAAGGTTCCATGATTGAAGAACTGGGGAAATGGAGGGAACAAAGTGGGGATGGTCTTTCTCTTCTCAAAACAAAAATCATGGGGTAGGTTATGTTTCTCTGGCCCTAGTGTTTAGATTTCTTTCAGTGAATGACTATTCTGAGTTGATCCCCATAGGCCAGGTTGTGTTTTTGCTTAGCTGATAACATTTCTGCCATGACCCCACCAGTCCCTAGAGTGGGTATGTGTTGGGGTGGTGGCGAAGGATAGTAGGAACACACCCAGATGGCATGATGATCCATGAGTAACTGTGACTTTATAGATCCAGCTTGACTTTAAATTTGAAAACCAAGGGAGACTTTTCCCCCAAGGAGTAGCCTAGGAGCTCCCCAGTAGTCCTTTCTATCCCTTTTTCTGAAAGATGATTTCTCCCAACTATGTCCGAAGCCTAACAGGAAGAAGTAGGTATTTCTTTGGACCAAATCTGGGCATGCAGATTCAGATTATGGTCCCGAGTACCATCGATAGAGTGGCAGTAAGCAAGCCCTTGACAAGATGTTTGGGTCTGGGTCTACAATTTCCCTGTGCCCTACAGGAACGTCTTTTCTCCAGAACTCATCCCTCCCTTGCAGAGTCTCCTCTTCCTCCTCAAAGCTCTCAGTTGTCGTCCTTGCCCTGCTATCCCCTTGTGACCCCCATGAATTATTGTTTTCCCCATCAGAACAGTCCTAGACTATATTGCTTTGTTTCTATCTATTCTTACTTTTGTATCATGCTTCCCTATCTGGGTGTGCATGCTGTTTGCCCCAGCTTTTCCTACCTCATCACATTCATTGACTTTTTACTCCCACCCCCACTATCTATGAAAACTCCAAGTAGTTCTAGATGCTGGATCTGGCCAGGATCAGGAAGAACTGAATTCAAATCCAACTCAGATACTTACTAGTTGTGTAATCCTAGTAAGTCAAACAATCTCTGTCCCCATCTTTTAAATGGAGACCACAAAAATACTTATCTCTCAGGGTTGTTGTATGGATCAAATGAGGCAATATTTGTAAAAAGCTTTATAAACCTTAACATGCTATAGAAATGGTAACTCTTGTTATTATTATGACTTGTAGAAATGGTTATGGGCTCAAAGAATAGACAAAGGAGTGAAAGTTTAAAAAGTACCCAATGAACAAAAATGAATGAAACACATGGACAAGTAGTTTATACTCAGAAAGGAAAAGTGGGGAGAGAATTATAGAATGATTATAACAGAATTCAGTAACTTATCAGAACTAGGACAATCAGTTGCGAGGCTCTCTCAATCATTCCAGTAGCCTATTATAGGCTATTGTCACCATCCTCCACAGGTCTTCTAGCTTTCATAACATAGATGCCAGAGGAAAAGAAGCACAAAGGGAAAGGCAATCCAAAACTGTTATCAACTCCAGGGGGGAGGGTATGCCACCATTAATTGAAGGCTTAGGAACCTTCCCTTCCTTCTCTGGTGTACTAGAATAGCAGTTTCTTTTAAGAAGCTGCACCCCCACCAAGTGATCTTTCAACCAGAAACTGTCTCTTCTTCTATCAGGTGTGTCAATAACTTTTTCAATCCAAAGAAATAGTTGGAAGCAGGCAGAATATATGTGCATGCTCAAGTTTCTATCAGTCCTCCAGGGGCAAGCACAAAATATCTGAGCATGCTTCAAAAGGGAAGGGCCTGTTACACAAGCATGATACTTGTAATGCTTTGTCACATAGGTTTCTGTGTTTGAAAGCACTTTAGAAATGTGACTTTCCCACTGAAGATAGGATAAATCAAGCAGATGAATCCTCCAGCTAGTTTCCATGTCCCACCTCCACTGTCATAGTCAAAGAGCTGCTGACAGCCTTAGATGACCATAGTACAAAGACAATGCCAACCCAGGATGTTACTGTCTCTCTCTGAAACAATACCTAGGGAATGATTCCCCTCTGATATCTATCATTGACTAGTTGTGCTTTTCTCTGGGTTTTCAGTTTGATCACTGACAAAATGAAGTAGTTAGGCCAGATAATCTCTAACACCTCTTCTAGCTCAGTGATTCTGTGCTTAAGAGATGATTTTTAAGGATATTAAATAAAAGAAGTTCTTTTTACATGCCATCTTACTCAACCTAGATTCACATCCTACCTCCTGTCTGTTTTCTCATCAGTAAAATAACACTAATAGTATGTTTCACAGGATTGTTGTGAGGCTCGAGTATGTAATCTATTTACAGCATTTTGTTCAATTTAAATACTGATCTAAATGTCAGTTATTACTATTATTGTGGAGTTCATACAGGAATGCCCCTCAAATTAGCAATTACCCTGCTATTTTTACATGTGATATTCCATGAACTAGGATAGATATTATAACTGATTTTTATAGTGAAATAAAAATACGCCTATAAGTTCAACAAAAGCATCCTATGTACAACTCTAATAGCAGAGAGGGTGATGGGGCTGATGTATAATTTGCATAGTTTCCATGTGACTTTGTTTTCTCCTGCTAGGTCTCTGTATTTTGAAGCTTTTCATTCCTTACAGTTCCAAAGGTATGAGCATTTTGGTAAAGTGATATCTATTGAAAAACATTATTGTGAACATTTTTGGATCAATGTTATATGCAGGTGTTTATGAGCAACAGTTTGGTTTGGGTTAATAGTCCAATTTCAGTATAGCCTATTGGTTAAATTCTCCAGGATTTTTAAGGTCTGTATTTGTAGTAAGGAGATGTTCCCCAGCCTGCTATGATGTGTTACACAGTTTCTAGCATTGCCTTGCATAATTTGCAGTGATCAATAAGTCTGGTTTCCTTAAGGATAATCCTTCTATAATACCTGCTGGCTTCATGACATGGTCCTGAATTACCATGATAAACTCTTCCATTTTCATAAAGACATTTGTATAGCCTATCCTTTTGATCAATATTTTTTACATATGGTTGGTAGATGTTTCTCACAGAAGGCCTTTTGATTTCATTCTTTGATTATGGCTATTTTTATAGGTTCCAAATGAAAGCACTTGACAAATCTAATAACTTATACCTGTTGTTAGTCTTTACTCTGGCTCAGGGAGTAAAAACACTTGCTTGGAACTGATTGTTTCAAAAGCATTTTATAGGGTCTTTTTTCCTCATTATTTGTTATCATGTACTTTGAGAATATCTATTAATTTTCTTCCTCCTTTTTGGCATGGAAAGATTGTCTTTGTGTAGTTGCCTTACAATGATGAGCCCTGTGTTTTATTAATATTATGAGAGTTTTTTTAAGACTACTTTCTGAATCTGCTATGGACCATTTTGCAGTTATGAAAATATACATTCAGACTAGTATTATACAGGTGTTACTTATTTCAAATATACTCTTTCCAAAGAGCTTTGATTTCAGGATACCAATTGCCTCTTAACATGTTCAGCAATAGCTTTCTCCTTGATATGTTTATCTTCAATGTGTCTTGTCTGGAGACCATGGTAACCTTTGGTGTGTCTTACTGGGAAGAAATCAAGATCATTTTAAGTGCTGCATTGGTTCATTTGTACAATTGACCTCTAGATTTGTTTTCTCTAATTCTTTGGCATAGAGATTGGCATAGGGATTGAGACAATGATAAGACCATAATTTCACTTGGAGAGGGAGCTTCTGGGCAAGGAATCTCCTTCTGCATGTTAGTACCAAGTCTAAGGGAGTTGCCTGGAAGTCTAGGAGGCAAAGGAGATTGTTTAAGATCATATAACCAGGATATATCACTGGAACTATTCTATGAGATGTCTTTTTCATTGTAGTCATATGCAGTAATTTGATATCATCCATTTATATAAAATAATTAATGGGATTCTTTTTAATATGACATTCCTTAATAGACAATAATAAGCAAAACTGATATAGCACTTATTGGCAGGCATTAAGTGCTTTACAATTATTATTTCATTTGATTCTCACAACTCTGGGATGAAGATGTTGCTATTATTATCCTTATTTTACAGATGAGGAAACTGAAGCAAACAGTGGCAAAGTGATTTGCTCAGGGTCATGCAGCTAGAAGTGTCTGAAATTAATTTTGAACTCAGAATTTCCTGACTCCAAGCATTCTATCCAGTGTGCTACCTACCAACCTCAGAGTCTTAATTTAGAAGCCATATTTAGTTATGTTTAAGTTAGATGATAATTAAATTAAAGTTATGTAGAAACATAATGCACTTAAGCTTATAATTCTGAAAAATAAATACTAAGTTTAATAGCAGATGAGATCAGGAAAAGCTTCACAAAGGTATTACATCTTAAAAGAAGTGAGATCTTTTAATTCGATAAATATTTATTAAGCACCTATTATATGCAGGAACTCTACTGAACACTGGAGATCAAAGAGTCAAAAACAGTCCCTGTGCCCAAGGAGCTTACTCTAATGGGAGGAGACAACTTACAAACAGGATAAATGGGAAATAGTGGAGAGAAGGCACTGGAATTAAGGGGTATTGGGGAAGGCTTCCAGGAGGAGGTAGGAATCTAGTCGAGACTTAAAAGAAGCCATGGTGGAGAACATTCCAGACATGGGAAACAGCTAGGGAGAATGCTCAGAGCTGAGAAATAGTGTCTTGTTCTTGGAATACCTAGGGGGCTAGCGTCACTGACCTGAAGAGTATGTGATGTGAAGTAATTATCTAAGACAAGAAACAAAGGGGTGGGGGAGGTTACAAAGAGCTTTGACTGTCAAATAGAACATTTTATACTTCCTGCTGAAGCAATAGAAAGCTACAGGAATTTTTTGATTTGCGGGAGTGGGGGAGTTGACAATCAGACTTTCCTTTTAAGAAAATCACTTTTGTGGCTGAATGGAGATTGGACTGGAGTGGAAGGAGATTTGAGGCAGGCAGACTCACCAGCAGCCTATAGGAGTAATCAAGGTGTGAGGTAATGAGAATCTGCACTAGAGGGGTAGCAATAGCACAAGAGAAAAGGGGGTAGATTGAAGAAATGTTGTCTAATTGAAATCAACAGGCCTCAGCAATAGCTGAGATACGGAGTGGTGAAGGGTGTGAGAAACAGTGAGAAATCCAGAATGATTCCTAGGTTGTGAGTCTAAGGGGCAGCATCCTCCAATGGTGTTATGCTCAAGAGTAAATTAAATTCACTCAAAAGTCATCACTGTTGGGATGTCATTGGTCCTCTTCCAGAATGAAGGAAGAACAACAAGAGCAATAGAGAAAGCAGAAGGGGGAGGGATTAGGAGGGAAGATAATGAATTTTGTTTTGGATATATTGAGTTTAAGATGTACAATAAACATCTAGTTTGAGATGTTTGAAAAAGCAGTTGGAAATGCAAGACTGGAGGACAGCAGAGAAATTAGGGAAGGAAAGGCAGATTTGGGAATTGTCAGCATAAAGTTGATAATTAAATATATGGATCTGAAGAGATCAGTAAGTGAAGCAATATAGAAGGAAAAGAGAAGAGAATTCAGGACAAAATCCTGAGGAGCATTGATGGTAGAGAGTGTGATCTGGAGCAAGATCCAACAAACCAGTAGGAGAAGAATAGGTCAGATTGGTAGATGGAAAACAAGGAGAGAGGGGTATCCCAAAAACTTAGAAAGAAATATAAATGAAGAGAAAGTGATCAACAGTGTCAAAGGCTGCAGATAAGTCAAGGAGAATGTGGATTGAGAAAAGGCCATTGGATTTGGCTATTATGAGGCAGAAGGGAGGAGAGAGTACATGCCAGGCAAAGGAGACAGCCAGTTCAAATGCAAAGAAATGGGAGAAGAAATGGCATGTATAAAGAAAACAGATTGGTTGAATCACAGAGTGCTCAATAGGAAGTAATATCCAGTGAAACTAAAAGTATAGGTTTGGGGTCATAATATGAAAGGCATTAAAAGTTCAACAGAGAAGTTCATATTTTATCCTGGAGACAACAGGGAGTCACTGAAGTTGAATGAGTAGGGGAGTGGCATGATTAGATTTTTCCTTATGGAAAATTCCTTTGGCAGCTGTACATAAAATAGATTCAAGTTGGGAGGGGCCTAAGACAGAAAGTCCAAATGGGAAGCTATTGCAATAAGCTAGGAGAGATGTGGTACTTAGATGAGTAGAATGAAGAGGTTGGATGTGAGAGATGTTACAGAAGCAGAAAAAAAAGATGTGGAAACTAACTGGATATTCAGGGAGGAAGAGAGGAGTCAAAGGAGTCATCCAGCCTTTGGCTGAAGACCTCTAGTGAGGGCTAAATGACTACATCCCAAAGCATCCCAAAGATGATGGGTGAGGAGCAAAATAAGGATTAAAATGAAATATGTAAATTATTATATGTAAACTAAAAGTCCAAATACCAGTAAATATATGTAGAAAAAAAAGGATAGAGCAATTCCTGAGTTAGGATCTCATTGACAATTTTATCAACAAGGTAATTAAGCTATTTGAACTAAAGCATTCTTTAGCCTTTAAAAACATTAGTACATATTACCAAGCACTATGTTGAAATTGCAGCAAGTATGTTTAAATTTCATGGCAGAAACACAGGCTTATTGAATCTATTCAGTAGTGGCACCTACACAAAAAAGGCACAAGGCTGTTAAGCTAAAAATTATTCTCTCTCATGCCAGAAATATTAAAAAAAAAACAGGAATCATGATTAATTGATCTTCATGTGTTTGGCCTTGGCTGTGATACACACACACACACACACACGCATATAGTTATGTTACATATGTGCACATGTGTACACATGCATATACACACATATATGGATCATATGCACATATTTGTCCAGTGTATATAGTAGGTGCTTAAAGAATGTTAAATAAAATTGAATTGTTTGGTTTGAGTGTTAAGTGAAGTATAAGTGCCTATGAAATGTGAATTATGCAGATGAGAAGATGAGGAATATTCCAGAGAACACTCGTGTTATACTTGAATAGACTGGTTTTCTCTCCTTAGTGAGGGGAGGGGTAGTGGGGCAGGGGAGTGAAGCAGAGGGAGAGAAAAAAAGAAGAAAGGGAGAGAGTCAGTCAACTTCAAAGTGAGCCTCAGCTATCATTTGGGCAGAATGCTTTTTATAGTAATTGCTAATTTGGCAGGGTTTGCTTGCTTTTTCCTGGGAGTTTTTTGTTTTGTTTTTTGTTTGTTTGTTTGTTTGTTTTTTTTTTTGATACATGGTTTCTTTGAATGGGAATGGTTCTAATTAAGTTTCCTGTGAATGTTTTTTTTTTCCTTGGAGCAGCACTGGCTACAGCAGGAAACAACACTGGCTGCCATTATCATGTTCCCTGCTCCCGATCACAGCCTGACTCTAAATATTTCCATACAGTAGTAACACCGACCCCTTTTGCTATGTTGTCCTAGAAGTAGGGATTCCCTACTTTTGAACAAATCCAGACTTCCAGGGCTTGATATTCAGACAAACTTTGCATCTGCTTTGGGACCATCTTCACACATGTCCCAGTGACTCTGATTTTGCTGAAGGCCTTGGAGAGTGGAACTCCCCTAAGCCCTTGACATATCTGAACTTGGCAGAATGTTTCCCAATGGAAATATCTTTGTGCCTTCCCATACCCAGATGAGAGGGTTGACTGGACAAGGAATGCTTTTTTGGAAACAAAAAACAACCTCTTAGTGTCAAAAAGCCAAACAAGGAGGGAAAACATTGGATTTAGAGCTGGAAGGGACATTAATAAGTATGATTCCCTCAGCTAACAGAAGAAGAAACTGAGGCCCAAGGAAGAAAAGCTATTTGTCCAACATCTCACAGGCAGTGCTAGAACCAGTATATGAACCCAAGTCTTTTGATCTCAAATCCGATCCTCATTCTGCCATCCTATGCTGCTTTTCAAATTGTTGTAATGAGGATTTGACAACATGAGTAATATAACAAGCTTATGATAATTTCACATTTCTCTTTGGTCCTTAATTTTCTCATACTACTTTCACTATTTAACTCAGATTTGTTGTGAGGGAAGCACCATGTAAGTAATTATTGAGTTATTATGATTAGAATAATGGCTTGGGAAGAATGTATGTGGTGATGACGTGTAGGATTGATTGGAAGGAGAGAGACAGACTACTGGTTATTGTGATAGTTTGGGTAAACTCATTTTCAAAGCTCTTTTATATCCATTAGCAGATCTTCACAATGGCCCTCTGAAGTAGGAAGGACAAATATTCTGTGGCATTTTATGCATTTTATGGCAAAGAAAGTGAGGTTAAGGGGGCAAAGTCATCTGTCCATGGTTACAGTGAAAGTAACCAGATGGAGGCAAGGATAGGAATCCACATCTTGGATTCTAAGGCCAGCATCTTTTAAACAATACCATCAAAGCAATCAAAACAAATGATCAAGTCAATGGAAAAATCAGTTATGCTGAGGGTTTGGGATTTTTTTGTGGGGGGAGTGGAGGAAGAGGGGTAAAGGTCTATGTCATGGAGACATAACAACTATAAAAGGACTGAATAATTGACTTTTCAACCAATTATTTTTATTTTGTATAGACAAGATTCATGGAAGCTGGATTATATAGTCATAACCATAATTTTTAATCATTCTATAAGTGAATGAATTTGATTCACTTATTTATATAACAGCTACTGAAAACATAGTATGTATAAGGCCCTATGTTAAGCACTGTAAGAAATATACATACACACACAGAGAATAACTTAATGCCTCTCCTCCAGGAACTTATACTCTAATAGATGAGCTAAGACATGGACATAAAGCTGCCTCTATGAAGCTAGCACTCACTGATCCTAGTTTTGCTTGCCAGAGCCAAACTGAACAATTTAACACATGTGTCCCATGAAAGTATAAATACTTAAAGATTAGTACCAAATCTGCCCTAAGTCTCCTTTTTTCTAAGCCAAATACCCTCCACTGCTAATTATGGTAAGAAGCAGAATCTTCTCTGTGTCAGGAAGAGAGGCACAAGTAAAATTCTACAGAGATGTAAGAGAGGGAAAGAACAATTTTGGCCTGGGGGTGGGAACCAGAAGGAAGGAAAGAATTTCAAAAGATAAGAGTTTGGGGAGTCAGAAAAAAATTCCACATAGATGGAAACACATGAAATAAAGGCATAGAGAAGGAAAAGTGTGTGTGTGTGTGTGTGTGTGTGTGTGTGTGTGTGTCTTTAGGTAACAGTGAGTGAAACTTTTTTGGAAAGAGCATAGGCTAAATGTAGGGGAGTAGTGAGAGACAAGGCTGCAAAGTTAGCTTGAGGACAGATGGATAGCTATGAAAAACAGACTTGATTCACAAAATCACATCCTGTAAATCTGAAACTAGAAGGGGCTTAGAAGACATCTAGTCCAACCCCATCATTTTTTAACTGAAGAAACTCCAGACTTTGATGGTATGAAAACACTCTTTAGGTTTTAGTGACACTGCTCTCTGCTTGATCTCCTCATACCTGTCTGGCCACTCCTTTTCAGTCTCCTTTATTGGATCATCCTGCAGATCATATCCACTAACAGAATGTCTCCTAAGTCTCTGCTCTGGGCCCTCTTTTCTTCTTTCTCTATACTATTTCACTTGGTGAACCCGTAAACTCTCATGGATTCAGTTATGATCTTTATGCTGATGATTTTTCAGACCATTTATCTAATCCTCACCTCTTTTCTGACCTCCAGTCTTATGCATCCAACTGCCACTTAGATATCTTGAACAGGATATCCCAAAGATATTTTAAATTCACATGTTCAAAATGAAGCTCATTACCTTTCTCCTCAAACCCTTCCCTCTTTCTAAATCCCCTATTACTGTCAGGGGAACCACCATCCTCCCAGTCAACCAAACTCCCAACTTAGGCATTAGCCTTAACTCCTCATTATATCTTATCCTCCAATATCTAATCAATTTTCAAGTTCTGTTGTTTCTACTTTTGTAACATTTACTATC
This sequence comes from Myrmecobius fasciatus, assembly GCA_023553655.1. NCBI lineage: Eukaryota > Metazoa > Chordata > Mammalia > Dasyuromorphia > Myrmecobiidae > Myrmecobius > Myrmecobius fasciatus. The sequence goes on along the minus strand of JAJPUD010006589.1, from coordinate 110,475 downwards.
CACCACCTTGGTATGGGCCCTTAGGTGATGACTTTAGGCCTGGATCACTATTATAGCTTACAGGTTTGTCTCCCTGCCTCAAGTTGCTCCCTTTCTCCAGACCATACTCCACTCAACTGTGAAAGTGACCTTGCTAAAATCCAAGTATATCCATCGCAATCCTTCCCCCACCTCCCCATTCAATAAATTTCTATGGCTCTCTATTACCTCCATTCCAAGACCAAATAGAAAAACCCTCTGGTTTTTAAAAGCCTTTGTAACCTGTCTCCTTTCTGCCTTTCTATTCTTTATACCCTTCACTCCACTCCATATGCACTGTTATGCAGCAACACTAGCCTCCTTGTTCATGAAACAGAACACTCTATCTCCCAACTCCATGCACTTTCACTGGCTATCCCTTATTCATGGAACACTTCCTCCTCATCTTCATCTCTTGGTTTCCCCAGATTCCTCCATGTCTCAGTTAAAGTCCTGCCTTCTGCAAGAAGCCTTTCTCAGTCCTTAATCTTAGTCCCTTCTCTTTAGCCTGTATATATCTTGTTTGTACCTAGTCATTTTCATGTAGTTTGCTTCATTAGATTGTGAGTTCCCTGACATCAGGGATTGCTTTTAGTTCTTTGTATCCTCGTGTTTTAGGCATGTGCCTGGCAAAGAGTAGGTGCTTGTTAACTTGATTTGACTATAGAAATTTGAGTTATTATGATCAGAGCTATGACTTAAGACAAGTATTTGTCAGAGATGTCTAGAATAGATTGAAGATGGAGAAATTAAGCTTATTATGATAATCCAAATGAGAAAAAATCTCAAGGTTTTGGATTGCCATACATTGTGGTGATAAATGGAAATGACAGCACAAATGAATCGACATTAAATGTACATCTTTGATGTCACAAAGTATAAATTGGTCTCCCTCCTAGAAAAGAAACTGAAGGGCTGGTTATCCTGAGATGATTATCCAGGCTATCAAGAAGAATGAAATTTTACTTCTTAAAAAACAACAAAAAAGAGTTTAAATATTAAAACCAAGAAACTGAAACTGAAAAGGCAGAAGGAACTTCTGACTCACATCAAGACATTGTACAGAAAAGCACAATGCTTTACATATCTTGTAGAAGGCTCAAGCAGGCAGAAAAGGTAAGAGATGGGCACTCACACTGCATCCTTCCCCAATATATAATATGGGATTAGTCCACGGAAGCCAGCAGAGGCCCGACTTAAGGAGTCACCTGGGGTCAATGGTATATCCATGGGGCATAGTGACTTGCTGAGGGTCACACAGCTAGCAAGTTTCTGAGGTGAAATTTGAATGTAGGTCTTTCTGACAATTAGATCTAGTATTCAAACCACTACACTATGCTGCCACTCTCAAACTTAAACACACATAAAACTTTGTTTAGAGAGAAGTTCTTCATCATCTTTGTAAAGGGTATGTGCTAGGTAGTTAAGTGCTAACAGGAAAGATAGATAGAAATTAGGACAGATAAAAAAAGCTTTCCATGGAGAGAAGAAGCAGGTTAATATTAACTACATTTATATAATGCTCTTAAATATGAGGCAACATTCATAAGGCATCGGTTTGGTATAGGTAATGCTCTATATTATAATGATCCATTTGCCCAGAAACAGAAGTAGTTCAGTGCTGGTGGCTGAGCAAAAAAAGGTACTGGAAAAAAGCAAAATGAACACAAATGAAGAATGAAGAATTCAGCTACATTCAGTCAGTATTTCAGAAGAACAGAACCTGATCTTGTGTGGAGAATTTGCAAAGAGCAAAAAATAAATGTTTCTAGATAGCAAAGAAACAGCTGTCTAAATTTATCAGTTGAATGACTAATTTCAATTTATATTGTGCTATTCATTTCCTAAATGGATGTATCTACATTGACCAAGGCTCTTTCTGTATACCATTCCTCCTTCTACCACTAGAGGACATCACTCACCAATGGAAACCAAAAGGCCCCATGCTAATTACTCCATTTATTTAACACAGAGACCCTGGGATGGGCTCTTCAGAACCACCAATCCTAAAGAGTTTTCTTGATTGAAATGAAGAGATGTTTCACTAACCAAAGGCATTAAAAACATGCTTGTATGACTATAGTTCTGAGCATAGTAGTGAAACAAAAGAAAACTGCACTACTTTTTTTTTAAGACCAGTTTTGTTTGTTTATTGAAGCCTCTTCAAATGACAAGTTTAGCTGGACAGCATGAAATTTATAATAACAGTTTCAATGGAAAAATGTAACTTCTTTCTTTTTCCTCCTGATTTGATTAGGATCACTATTGAGATGAAATGAAATCTAAATATGCCCAAGAAAATATGAGCCATTTTCATATTTCTTTCTGTTCTAGGCCCAATGGATAGACATAAATAATTGGTCATAGTTATTTTTGAGCCAATTAATAGGGAATTTGTTATAAAGAACTCTAATTTCAAGCCATGAACTCTTACATTGTATCTAATTCATTTAAAATGATATAACAAAACAAGTACATTTTAATAAACCTGTTGAGATTATATTTAAGCAGTGTCTCAAGTGGTCAATCTTATCAATTTTACCCCACAGAACAATTCAATTTGGTGGAAAAAGTCAATCACACCTCCCTTGTTTTATTTTAAATTTTCTTGAAGTTTTTGTTTTTATATTATAGTTTTTTTCAAACATGTCCCTTTCCCTTCCCCTACGCCTGGAGCCTTCCCTTGCATCTGAAACCTGGGAGTGAAAGTCTCTTTGCTGGATTCATGGCTAGAGATGGATTACTCAACTCCTCATGCCTTTGCAAAGGGTAGAGTTTTGCAAGAGCTTGAGAGAGGAGATATCTTGGTTTTTTAGCTTGTGGCTTCAAGACAGAAAATACAAGTTTCCAGATATGGTTCCTGAAGGGAAAAGAAGACTTCAGGGAAAAACTGATACCTTAGAGAGAACTGGCACCTTAGTCATGTCCCTATCCCCAGCTAACTATACCACAAACTTGGGGGTATCTCTCCTTGGGTGAGATCTGGAACTTCCTTTCTTGGCTGTGCTAAGATACCTTGTTTCTAGCAGGACAGACAATTCACTATATATCTGGTATATTTTCAGTCACATGACTTCACTGATTTCTATTTGGTATCAGCTTAGATAAATAAGTTTATTTCCTGTTTATTATGTATGGTCTTGATGCAAATGCCATTTGGTGGGAACATATAGCTTGAGATAATTCTTCCCTGTCACAGAATTGTAATCAGAAGCACAGCTTGAACTTAATAAAATTATTTCCCCTAAACTAACAATATTGGGGAACAGATCTATATAAATCTAAGCTAGCACTGCTTTCTGTCTCAGAAGAGAACAGAGTAGCCAGCCCTATGGCCCCAGTGTCCTAGTTTCCTTCCTGGCAGAAACCAGTCTCCCTTGGAGATGAGTGAAAGGAAGAGACCCTAGAGATATATAATCATCCCCATAAACCACATTTAGACAGACCCACATGGACATACATAACTTACATGGGAAACCCCCCCACATATATACACAGACAATAAAAAGGGGGAAAAACAAGTAAGCAAGATCACCTCATCCATTAACTGTGACATGTGACATGTGACAGTGTATGAAACATTCCACATTCATACTCTTCCTACTCACCAATGAAAGGAGGGAGATGTATTTTGTTATCTCTTCTTCATAAAACCTTTATCTAAAAAATCATCAATTTATTGACTTTTTCACCTGATAAGCTCTGGATTTGGGCAGACAAAAGTTGTACAAATTTAAATTGTTTTCCCTGAAAATACCTGAAGAAATACCTTTCTGCCATGCAGAAAAAGATAATTCTAAACATATATTCTTAATAAGAGGAATAAAGAAAATTTGGTATTTTATGTTTGTTTCATGGGTTGTCAAAGAATTCATCACCAAACAGTAAGCCTAGTAGACATAAGTCTCTCAGTACTTAGATCAGTCCAGGAAAGCAGAAAACTATAAAAAGGACCCATGGACACAGCAGGCAGGCACTGGCATAGATAGTCTTCAGGAACCAAAGGTTCTCTCTGCCATAATGAATGAGGTACTGGAATAAGATCCTTTAATACTGTAAACAATATTGCTCTAAAAAGGAATTTGGAGCTCAACTGATACTCTTTCCTTCCTGAAATTCTTATAATCTTTAAGCTCTGGTAGAATGGACCTCAGTTAATAAAAGAGAATTTTACTTGAGGCAGAGGAACAAGAATATTGAATAAGGACTTAGTACCATATAGACTTTGGGGACAGTCTTGGCTGAGTACAGATCTGCAGTCTTCCAAAACAATTTATAAAAACTAAGACTTTAATCTTAGCAATAACTCCAATGATACAGACTAGCATTATTGTAAAGCAGATTAATTAGAACAGAAGAGACTTGAGGTCCTAGACCTTGCCAGGCATGCTTTGACCCAAGACTACCAATCCTAGGAAAGACTATATCTGGTTGCCCCTCTTCTCACAAAGAGGAACATCATCTTTTATGGCTACCAGAGAAAACGGAGAAGAGCTGAAAGAAAAAGGAAGCCTTTTAGTCAATTCTTATTAAAAATTGTATTTCTATAACTCTTTCCCTTAGTTCATGAGTAGCTAATTACTACTTTCTAGAATATCAATAACTTGAAAATCCCAGCTTCTATATATTTAAGTTCTATGCACAATCTGATGCTCTTTGGGAAGAATTTCCCTTTATTAGGGAGAGGTCAGCTTAAAATCAAGATCTTATTCAGTTAGCAATAGCAGCTTATCTCCTCAATCCAATCCATTTTGCTGCACTCTTTTCCAAGGCCTACTGTTCTCTCATGAGCCAAAAAGAGGAATGCTTGCCTTCCAAATAGCTGGAAAGTAATGGTGTTAGTCACTACTTATAATTTGGCAAAGGACTCCTAAGTAGATATAATACTAACAATGCAATTTATGTACAAAAATAAAATAAATGTTCTATTCTAATGTGTGAGTTAATATTTAATATCATTTAATTTTTTCTTAATTTTAATATATGATTATGGAGATGTTCTAAGATCAGACAATCAAAAAATTCACATGTAAACTCCTCAGTGGATTATCAGCATCATTACTCCTTATAGTCAGATTGCAAAATCAAGAGTATTGCACTAAAAAGGATCTTGTGTCCCTTTATTTACAAACAACAACCATTCTAAATGACAACTGGTTAAGTCAGTCAAATAAGATTTTTCTAGTAATATTGGATACATGCTATCATTGCCATTAAATAAATGTTATTAAATGTTTATGGAATTTGAAACAGAATTTTTGTTACTTTATTCAATACAAAAGTAAGATGGACTTCTTCTATCCTAAAAATGATTACACTTGGCCTAGGAAACCCTTCTCCAAATCTAAATGAGAATAATCATTAAACTGTCACTGAGAAAAACCATACCAAAACATGTGAAATGATAGCAAAGGTTAATTACATTTTAAAATAAATGGCCCTAATGCTTTACCTCATCATTAATCACTTAGGATACAGACATGTTAACTCAGACAGTGAGGTGATGTTCTTTACAGAACACTTCCTGATATTTAAGTGCAGGTAAAAAAAAAAACAGAATGAAGTTAACAGTGAATATTGTTAAATTAGGAAAGAGGCAACTGTAATTGCATATGGCCAGACAATTTGAATGTCTAATATTCACTGAGAAAGAAGAACAATTAGTAAATTCATGAACTGTATTTCTACAAGGATGTCTGCTTTAAGTGATATTATAAGTAAATTAAAGGAACATAATATAGTTTACCTCTCAGACCTATGGAGATAGAATAAATTTATGTCCAAAGAAGAACTGGAACTCTTAATTGAACACCATATAGATAACTTTGACTATATTAAGTATAAAAGTTTTTGTACAAACAAAACCAATGCAGTCAAGTTTAGGAGGGAAGCAATAAATTGGGAAATCATCTTTACATTTAAGGGTTCTGATAAAGGTCTCATCTCTAAAATATATAGAGAATTGTCTCATATTTATAAGAATTCAAGCCATTCTCCAATCGATAAATGGTCAAAGGATATGAACAGACAATTTTCAGAGGATGAAATTAAAACTATTTGTAGTCATATGAAAAGGTGCTCCAAATCACTATTGATCAGAGAAATACAAATTAAGACAACCCTGAGGTACCACTACACACCTGTCAGATTGGCTAAAATGACAGGAAAATATAATGATGAATGTTGGAGGGGATGTGGGAGGGCTGGGACACTGATGCATTGTTGGTGAAACTGTGTGAACTGTAAACTGTGAACGGATCCAACCATTCTGGAGAGCAATTTGGAGCTACGCTCAAAAAGTTATCAAACTGTGCTTACCCTTTGACCCAGCAGTGTTTCTATTGGGCTTATATCCCAAAGAAATCATAAAGGAAGGAAAGGGCCCCACATGTGCAAAAATGTTTGTGGCAGCCCTTTTTGTAGTGGCTAGAACCTGGAAACTGAATGGATACCCATCAATTGGAGAATGGCTGAATAAATTATGGTATATGAATGTTATGGAATATTATTGTTCTGTAAGAAACAACCAGCAGGACGATTTCAGAGAGGCCTGGAGAGACTTACATGAACTGATGCTGAGTGAAATGAGCAGAACCAGGAGATCATTATACATGGCAACAGCAATACTATATGATGATCAATTCTGATGGACATGGCTTTCTTCAACAATGAAATGTTTCAAACCACTTCCAATTGCTCAGTGAAGAAAGCCATATACATCCAGAGAGAGGGATGTGATATGTGGACTACAACATAACATTTTCATGCTCTCGACTGATGTTTGCTTGCATTGTATTTCCTTTCTCTGATTTTTCTTTCTTGTAGATACGATTTTTCTTGCACAACAATGATAAGTGTGGAAATATGTATACATATATTCGATTTGTCAAGGATTTTAACATAACTAACATGTAGTGGATATCCTGCCATCTAGGGGAGGGGTGGAGAGTAGGGAAGAAAAATTTGTAACAGAAAGCTTTGTAAGGGTTAATGTTGAAGAATTACCCATACATATGTTTTGCAAATAAAAAAAAAGGATTTGTGCTTTAATATTGTCTATTAGTACAGCAAAGTCAGTTATTTGCTGAGCCTGATGGGAAGTAAACTTTTTGTGGTAGGATTTTTACCTCTGCTAAACATGAGTACTACAGTGTAAGACAACCAAGTGTCCCATAAAATGTTGTTTCATCCTTTTGGATGCACCATGAAACCAACTCTTCTAACTCCCTTAGTAATTCTCTAAGAAGATCCCATGAGCCATCCTTCCATGTAGGTATAGTTTCTTTAAGTCTGCTAGTTTCACTTCTAATGACAATATCCAATATTGATGTATTTTTCTAACAGTGTTTCAGTCTACTATACAAAGTTCACACATTTAGCATCTCAAACCTGTGAAGTTCTTAACACTTGTGAACCCCCTTTGTACTACTCTACCATCATCACTATGGAAGTAGAAGAGAATCAAACAGGACTGAGATCCATTTTGTATTTTTTCTTTGTTTCATGGATGACTATGTCTCAAGAATTCATTGCATGGTAGTTACTTTCTTATAATAAATCTCTCTGTACTTAGATATAGTAGTTCCTCAGAAGGAGGCAAAGTTTTTCCCCAGTAGTGAGCCTAAAAGGCTTTCCAGTTTGATATAATGTTAGTACTTTGCATTTCTGAGCATTAGCTTTGGGAATTCAGTACTACTTTCATGTCATAATGAGGAACTAAGGGCATTTGGGGGAAGAAATTTTTAAGTGTACAATGCTATTACTATGTTTATGAGGCAGGATGATGGAGTGGAAAAACAAGAAATCAGATGCCAGGAGAACCAATTTCTGTACCAACTTTCTTTCCTTTCTGGGCCTTACATCCTTCTCTGAAAAATGAGGAGTTTGGACTAGATGACCTCTAAGTTCCTTTGAGCTCTAAATTCAATGATGTTAAAGTGAATTCTATGAAATGTCCCTTGAAAAGTCTCTAATACTTTGCCATTTTTAGTAATGCTTGGTTGAACTCAATTTGGGTCTTTTTAATGTTAAACACCTAGGATTTTATAAGTGCAGCATTTGTAGCTTTAATAATTTAAGTTTGTAAATGAGGGGCAGCTGAAGGTATGATGGCTACCCAAAAATTCTATATTTTTGAATATACAAAAAATTACAATATGAGAAATTCCAATTGTCCAAATAATCTTGAGATTGTTACAGTCTTATAATGGTAGTCTCATTCTTAGTAAGTTTATTACTATATGAATCACATGGCAACAGCAAACCATGAAACAAGGAGAAAAATACTAGATGGCCTATGTTGACCCTTTGTTTTTCCAAAGTGACAGTATCTGGGTGTCAGGAAAAAAGGGTAGAGAGTATTAAGACTCAAGAGTTTTTAGACACTCTATAAACATTAACATCTATAGGTACAATAAATATGAGGTCTTTATCAAGTAACCAAAAAATGGACATATATGATTGAAAAAGATGAAGCACAACAATATGATATCTTTAAAACAAACCTAAACAGAAAGAAAAGAAAAATTCAGTTAAATGGAAGGGAAGTTCATAGGTTGACCTTGGAGAAACCAACACAGTTTGCCACAGTTAGTTTCATCATGTGCTCAAAGGCAATACGGCAACTCAAGAAGCATTTGACACCAGGCTTTGTGGTGCAAACCTGTAATTCTTGATCCTGAGAGGATGAGACAAGTGGATTGAGCTCAAAAGTTATGAACTCTACTAGGGCTCCAGGCAATCAGATATATATATATATATATATATATATATATATATATATATATACTAAATCTCTCTCTCTCTCTCTTTCTCTTTGTGTGTGTGTGTGTGTGTGTGTATAGAGATTCAGAAACAGCAAGTCAAAGATTCTGTGCCTATCAATAATGGGTATTAGATCCACGAGTGACCACTGTACTTCCAGCCTGGAAAAAAAAAAAGATTATGACAAGGAACATTTCATGAGATAAAGTGTCATCTCACTCTGAAGTACTTCTGATGAACTTTTAAAAGACCAACATGAAGATGATTGCAGCTTGAACAATATCAAGATCCAATGCAAAGGATAAAAAGGTAAGAAAATGTTAAAAAGAACTTGAGATCCTCCAAACTTTAATACAAAAAGAACATTAAGAAACATGGTGAAAATTATGTTTAAAAAACATGGCTCTGGCTCTAGTTTGAGAAACAAAAAGACCAAAAAGCTTAGGTTGCTCCAAAGCCTCATATTTATACATCATATATTATCTGAGAAGAGTAAAGGTGCTAGGCATGACAAGCACCAAACAGTATCACAAAAAAAAACAATAACAAGCAAGAAATGATTGGTTTCTAATGTGAAAATCATATGAGAATCAGCTACCTGTGAACAGATACAAAAAATCAAAATCAGTAACAAATTACAAGAAAATGTAATGATGAGAAGATACCGTAAACAACTGAAATGGCTTCAAAGTGATCTAATCAAATGAGCTATAAATACTTTCAAAAGGGGAAATGGAAAAAGACAAAGATACTAGCCTTGATCATCACTATATTTCTTGTAAAAGTTTAAAAGACTAAAACAGTCATCACTGTGAAAAAACTAAAAGAGCCCAGAAAATGCCTTGTCAGTCTCCTCAACAAGCAACTAGTTATAAGCTATGAGTAATAGTAGTCTGGAAGGAATATCAGCTCATTTGTAAAGTATTATGGAAGAGGATGAAGATAATTTTCAGAAGTAGCAAACTGGCATAGTCAATAGAGTGGTAAGACTGGAGTCAAGAAGACCTCGGTACAGGAGCACATTGTACACAATAACAAGGTTATGTGATGATCAACTGTGATGTACTTGGTTCTTTTCAACAATGAGGTGTTTCAAAGCAATTCCAATAGATTTGTTACGGAGAGAGCCATCTTCATCCACAGAGAGAACTATGGAGACTCAATGTAGATCAAAGCATAGTATGTTCACCTTTTTTGTTTCTGTCTGTTTACTTGTTTTTTTCTTGTATTTTTTCCTTTGGATGTGATTTTTCTTATACAGCATGATGAATATGGAAATATGTTTGGAAGAATTGCATATGTTTAGCCTATGATGGATTGCTTGCTGCCTTAGGGAAGGAAGAGAGAGATGAAAAAAAAATGGAACACAAGGTTTTGCAAAGGCAAATGTTGAAAACTATCTTTGTAGCAATTTGGAAAAATAAAATACTATTTTAAAAAGGAATAGACGACCTGAGTGGAAATCTGGCTTTGGACACTTTCTAGCTATGTGATCCTGGGCAAGGCAACTAACTTCTACCTGGCTCAGTTTCCTCATTTATAAACTGGGAGTAATGATAGCATTTATCTCCCAGGGGTGTTCCAAGAATAAAATATTTGTAGAGTGCTTTGCAAATCTTAAAGCACTATATAAATTATAGGTATTATCATTCATAATAGTAGTAGTAATGGTGGTGATAGTAGCAGTAGCAGTAGTAGTAGCAGTAGCAGGAACAGAAGTAGTAGTATTGCCTTATGCAGAGTAAAAAGCAGTAGAAGAAAAATAAATTTTGCATAAAATTTGGTGTAAGACCCAAAGTCTTGCATCATGACCTGGGATATCACGAGGCTTCCTAAATGAAATCAATGAATACTAAAAGGAAGTTAGCCTAACAATCCACTGAGGAAAAACCAAATGAATGAAAAATAAGTGTTCCTCAGAGCATGACATGCATTATATGTCCACTCTATCACATTAAATACATATATATGTATGTATGTCTATATACAGACACACACACATAATGTAGTTAATGAACTGAGTCCAAAATTGAATATGAGGGAATAGATTAGATAATATTTGGGAAATTATGCAGTATTTTTAATGATTCCAAGATGCTCCCCAATAGACAGCCATTGCCTCACCTCTACCTTTGTTTTAAACCATAAGTTTATTTTTAGCAGTATAATATAGCTGCAAATCTTAGAATATTTAAAATCTCCAAGGAATCAAAATTTCAGGTGACCTAAAGAAGGAGATATGGAGAGCACAAGTAAGTCAAAATCTATTTCTTATGCTAACCAAGGCAAAGAAATGACACAAAACTTATATTTGAAGAAATTAATGATCTGAAAAGAAATAGATGAAAGCAAAGGATAACTAGGCCCACACCCCCCCCCCAAAAAAAAAGATCCTCTCCTGAGGATATATGGGAAAGCAAAAACAAGAATCATATGAAACAAGAAAAGATGGATGACTTGCTATGGAAAGAGGAGTTGCCACATCAATGTGATCACAGACCTGTTGAATTATTAAATTATACAGAAGTACCTTCCATTTCCAAGAGGATCATAGGACCATATATTTAGATCTGAAAGGGTAGACAAACTTAGATATCATGTTATTTAAACCTCGCATTTTACAGAGGAAATTAAGGCTCTCTATAGAGATGTAAAATGATTTGCTCAAAACCACACAATTTATTATAAAAACTGAGAAAAGATTCAAGCTAGGCTTTATGTTTTCTTTCCACCACATTGCACTGCCTTTCAATGCTACTTACTGAATTATATTGTTTTTTTGTTATTTTGAATATCCTTGATTTCACTGATGTTCTTCCTCCTACCACCAATGCAGATTCTCCCCATTTCTCTATGCCTTTTTAAAATTGTATAATGCTTTTTCAGTCTTTCCCATAAATAATTCATAATTTATTAGCACATTGGAACCTTCTTTTAATAACAAGAGATACTAATTTATCACTTGAAGTGGTTCTTCCAAACCCTCCTTGAATCTTATATGGCTCCCCTTCCCCCACCTCTCAGCTGAAAACCTCCTATTTTACTGAAAAAAATTGTGGCCATTCACCAAGAGCTGCTTCTTTCCCCTTTCTCATCTCACATGTAGCTTTCTGCCACTCTATTCTCCTTCACTTATATCTTACATGAAAAGGTGACTTGCCCTTGTCAAGGTAAATTATTCTGTAGGCACAAGTGACTCCATCCCATCCCATCTTCTCCAACAGATTATCTCCTTTTATCACCCACAGTCTCATTTATACTTAATCTCTCTATGGGCTACTTCCCTACACCCTATAAACATGGCTGTGCCTTCCCCATTCTAAAAAAAAAACAAACAAAACAAAACAAAACAAAAAAAAAAAAACCTTTACTTGATCATCCATCCCCTCTGACTTCTGTTCCAAATGAGTGTTGCATTTTGTGGTTCAATTCTTTGAGATGGCTACCAACAATAGGTGTCTCTACTTCCTTTCCTCTCACTCTCTTCCTTACTCTCTTCAGTAGCTTCCTGAACTCATCATTTCTTTGAAACTGCTCTCTCTGCTTGCATGAACTGATGCTGAGCAAAATGAGCAGAACCAGGAGATCATTATACATGGCAACAACAGTACTATATGATGATCAATTCTGATGGACACGGCTCTCTTCAACAATGAAATGTTTCAAACCACTTCCAATTGTTCAGTGAAGAAAGCCATATACACCCAGAGAGAGGGATGTGAAATGTGGACCACAACATAGCATTTTCATGCTCTCAATTGATGTTTGCTTGCATTGTGTTTCCTTTATTTGATTTTTTCTTTCTTGTAGATACGATTTTTCTTGCACAACAATAAGTGTGGAAATATGTATACATATATTCCATTTGTCAAGTATTTTAACATAATTAACATGTAGTAGATATCCTGCCATTTAGGGGAGGGGTGGGGAGTAGCAGGGAAAATTTGTAACAGAAAGCTTTGTAAGGGTTAATCTTGAATAATTACCCATACATATGTTTTGCAAATTAAAAAAATAAAATAAAATGAACTAATCCAAAGTTTAAGGAAAAAAATAAGAAACTGCTCTCTCTGAGCCATTTGCATGCAGAAAAAAAGGACTATGGAGACTGAATGTGGATCACATTTTGTTGTTGTTTGCTTGCCTTTTGTTTTCTTTCTCATTTTTTTCCTTTTTGTTCTGATTTTTCTTGTGCAGCATAATTGTGGAAATATGTATAGAAGAACTGCACATGTTTAACATAGATTATTTACTGTCTAGGGGAGGGGGTGAGGGAAGGGAGGGAGAAAAATTGGAACGCAAGGGTGAATGTTGAAAAATATCTTTGCATGTATTTTGAAAATAAAAAGCTATTATTTAAAAAAAAAGAAACTGCTTTCTCCAAAGTTAACAATCTATTGTGAAATTTATACACACACATATATTTGTATATGATAATATACTAACAACATATAACATCATATATAGAATTTTCTCAATCCTCATCCTTCTTGAACTCTCTTGCAACCATTATCACTGTGGATCACTCTCTTCTACTTGATATTCTCTTCTCTATAGGTTTGAGTAACAACCACTTCCTTTGGTTCTTCTCTTCCCTTACTGCTCTTTCCCAGTCTTCTTTGCTGTAATTTCATCCTGCTAATTAAGGGCATCCCACAGGACTGTGGTTTTGGCCTTCTTTTCTTTTCTCTCTATGTCATTTTATTGGTGATCTCATAGAATCAGTATCACAGGTAGAAGGGACCTCAGCAGCCATCTAGTCCAATTCATACCATATGGCAATCTCTACTTTGAAATAAGGATAGAAAGTTCAATATAAGTCATCATTTCAACACAGCAATATAAAAGCTAATGGTGTGCTAGATTGCACTAAGAGGAACATAGCAGATAAAATAAGAGAAGTGATTTTCTTACTGTCCTCTGCTCTAGTTAGATCACATACCTTATTGTGTTCAGTTCTGAACACTGCATTCTAAGAAGGACACTGGTAAACTGTATGCTAAAGGGCCTGGAAGCAGAGTCAATATAGGATTTTTTGTTTTTGTTTAACTGTAAGTCTTCTTGACCCCATTTGGGATTTTCTTGGCAGAGATAGAGGAGTGGTTTGCCAATTCCTTCTCCAGCTCATTTTACAGAAAAGAAAACTGAGATAAACAGAGTGAAGTGACTTGCACAGGGACACAGCTAGGAAGTATCTGAGGCCTTATTTCAACTCAGGAAGATGACTTTGCTGGACTGCAAAGCCCAGCCCTATATCCACTGCAGTACCAACTAGTTGCCTCCATAAAAATGATTACTTGAAGGAAATGGAGATGTTCAGCCTAAAAAAGAAAAGTCTTCAGAGACTCTTTTCAGATGTTCTCTGGAAAGAGCTCCAGACTTGGAGTCATAATTTTGGCTTTACCATTTGTTTATGCTATCCGTGTGGACTTGGGCAAGTTATTTCATTAACGTGAATCCATTTTCCTCCCACTTATACTCACTATCCTCAATTATCCTTGGGAGAAAATCAGGCTCCTTTCCTGATCGAGTCATATATACTCATCCAGTTATCTAGATAATACCCAAAGTCTTCATTGTGCTCATGCAGATATAGACAGGGTATGAAAAAAATTCTGTTTCTATATTAAGAGGTGCAAAAAGAAACCATTTTCTTCAAAAAGCACAGGGGAGATGCGTAATAAAACATACTTAGCTAAACAACGGCTCTATTTTTCTCTAGTTAAACACATATAAAACATATGCTGGATTGGAACCTCTGAATGAAGTAAAAATTGTTCACATGCTATCAGCTGCTTGTTGATATTCTCAGAGTTTTGCAGATCAGATTATGAGGTGAGAAGAATTTGTCTTCCTAGCACCAAGCACAGTGCCTTGCACGGAGATGATGCATAATAAATGACTTAGGTAAATTGAAATGAATTGAATCTGATTCACTAAGTCCACATGAAATGGTACCATTCCTGACCAATGCACAAGGACATTACTTTTAAATATTAAAAGAAAGGAAATTCTCAAACCTTCATTAACTCATTATAGCACTAAACCAGTCTCCCAGGCAAAAAATTCTCTCTTGGATCTAGTGCAACCCTTTGAGGATTTTTGCCTTTTCCTACTTTTAGTCTCATTTGCTTAAAAAAATCAATGTGGAATTATTTTTATTAAAACTTTTTTATTTGCAAAACATGTATGGGTAATTCTTCAACATTGACCCTTATAAAGCTTTCTGTTAAAAATATTTCCCCCCTATTCCCCACCCCTCCCCTAGACGGCAGGATATCCACTACATGTTAATTATGTTAAGATACTTGACAAATCGAATATATGTATACATATTTCCACACTTATCATTGTTGTGCAAGAAAAATCATATCTACAAAAAAAAATCTGAGAAAGGAAACACAATGCAAGCAAACATCAATCGAGAGCATGAAAATGTTATGCTGTGGTCCACATTTCACATCCCTCTCTCTGGGTGCATATGGCTTTCTTCATTGAACAACTGGAACTGGTTTGAAACATTTCATTGTTGAAGAGAGCCATGTCCATCAGAATTGATCATCATATAGTATTGTTGTTGCCGTGTATAATGATCTCCTGGTTCTGCTCATTTCACTCAGCATCAGTCCATGGAAGTCTCTCCAGGCCTCTCTGAAATCATCCTGCTGGTCGTTTCTTACAGAACAATAATATTCCATAACATTCATATACCATAATTTGTTCAGCCATTCTCCAGTTGATGGGCATCCATTCAATTTCCAGTTTCTAGCCACTAAAAAAAAAGAGCTGCCACAAACATTTTTGCACATGTGGGGCCCTTTCCTTCCTTTATGATTTCTTTGGGATATAAGCCCAATAGAAACACTGCTGGGTCAAAGGGTACGCAGAGTTTGATAACTTTTTGAGCGTAGCTCCAAACTGCTCTCCAGAATGGCTAGATCCATTCACAGTTCCACCAACAATGCATCAGTGTCCCAGCCCTCCCACATCCCCTTCAACATTCATCATTATCTTTTCCTGTCATTTTAGCCAATCTGACAGGTGTGTAGTGGTACCTCAGAGTTGTCTTAATTTGCATTTCTCTGATCAATAGTGATTTGGAGCACCTTTTCATATGATTATAAATAGTTTTAGTTTCATCCTCTGAAAACTGTCTGTTCATATCCTTTGACCATTTATCGATTGGAGAATGGCTTGAATTCTTATAAATATGAGACAATTCTCTATATATCTTAGAAATGAGGTCTTTATCAGAACCCTTAAATGTAAAGATGATTTCCCAATTTATTGCTTCCCTCCTAATCTTGTCTGCACTAGTTTTGTTTGTACAAAAACTTTTTAACTTAATACAGTCAAAATTATCTATCTGGTGTTCAATTAAGAGTTCCAGATCTTCTTTGGACATAAATTTATTCCATCTAATGTGGAATTAATTTTGATGACAACATAGGTATTCAACCAAGCTTAAAAATCTTGTGTGTGCATATGTGTCTTGCTTGGCAGCAAACTCTGTATTTTCTTTGAACTCTTTATACATGACTGTTAAAAAATTGAAGAATCATTCCTTGTTCTGTACTGTACAGCAAGTTACAAATCATTCAAATAGTAACTGTTTATATAGCACCCCCTAGTGGCTGTCCTTAGGGCATGCCAATCAAGTGAATGGACGCCTCACCTCCACTTGGAAGCATGAACAAATATTCTCATTCTGCCCCAAGGGAACCACATAGAAACTTCAGCAGGCACAAATATCCTCTGCCTCCTTCCTGCTAAGGAGGACTCATCTCTGGATTGAGTTCCTCTAATAGGATGCTGCTCAGAAAAGCTAATTACACAAGGGCCACACTGGATAGAAAAAGCAGCAGCTTTGAAATGGAGACCCTCTCGACTTCTTTACTCTGGGCAGCAAGATGTGACTTCAGGTTGGGGTTGAGAAAACCATTTTATATAGCAGAATAGCGGTGGTAGAGGCCATTGCTTCCTAGGTGAAGAGGGGATTCAATTAGTTAGATTCCAAAGAGCTTCCCATGCTGCCCCACCCTTCAGGTGTGTTTCTTTTCTTTTCTTTTTTTTTGCTGAGGCAATGGGGGTTAAGTGACTTGCTCAGGATCACACATCTAGCAAGTGTTAGGTGTCTGAGGCCAAATTTGAACTCAGGTCCTCCTGACTTCAGGGTTGGTGCTCTGTCCACTGTTTTAACTGCCCCATTCAGGTGCGTTTCTTACAATATATCTTGACCTCATGGACATTCAAAGATCCTAGAAGTGAAGGCAAGAAGCAGCAGTCACTACTCAGATGTTTGGGAAGTTCAGTGGTAGTGAGAGCAGACAGGTAGCAAGGGGGAGTCACCAGAGAGAAAGTGAAGGCACTGGAGAGAAGATCACACTTGGTGTCTGAGCTCAGTGGAAAGGAAATATAAAACAGGTAATGAATGTCCTAGAAGAGAAACTGTGTCCCAAGGAGGCTTGACTTTTAACTCTCCAACTGAATTTACTAGGAGTCATAAGTTACTGGATTCTGTTCTAATAATTCTGTGGTTTTTACAGCTTTTTTTTTTCTTTTTGCTGAGGCAACTGGGGTTAAGTGACTTGCCCAGGGTCACACAGCTAGGGAATGTTAAGTGTCTGAGACCAGATTTGAACTCAGGTTCTCCTGACTTCAGGGCTTTTACAGCTTTTTTTATTCTTTTTTTCTGTGTGAAAACAAACTTCCCATTCCATGCCCGATTCTTGGTTATAGAACTGCTATTTTTTTTTTACTTCTCTCTTCTTACTGGGGAAAACCCTACACTCTGAGCCCATAATCATTTGGAAAACTAGGAACTTATAAGTAGCAACTTTCCTAGCAACAAAATGAAATACTGGGGAACCTATTTTTCCTTCTGAGAAATCAGCTCCAGAACAATAAACAAGGCAAACCTCAGTGACAGGAAAAGGAAAGAATTGCCACAGGTCGCCAGCCCCTGTGGCAACAGTATGAGATTTATATATTATTAGATTTGTTATCACAGATATGAAGTACAAGTTGTTCCTTAGATATTCATCAACCAGAGCAAAGTTATACTATATAAAAAGAATCAAAATAACAAAGAAATACAACAACATGGAAGAATAGGTGAAAACATAAGCTAATAAACATTTGATTAGAAAAAAAAAGAGTACTCTGTTTACTAATGGGCCATTAATCACAAATGTATAAATTAGTCACATAAATAAAGTGAAATTCTAAATGGTCTTGCTGGAATTATTTTATGTAAAAGACCAAAAAATTTACTGGACAGCTTTACCTAGAGATATTATTTACACAACAATCCAGTGATTGGATCAGTGTGATTGTAGACTACTAAATGATTTTTTTCAAAGAAAGTATATCCTGTTGGTCATACTGTAACTTGGATTGTCTGCTTAGATTGTCTTTTTGAAGCTTCATATGCCTGCCTGAAACCTATAACCTACTGAAAATGAAGTTTATCTAAATGAACAGGGTGCCATTCATTAGCATGTCTAACATGATGCCATTAAATTATCGTGGTGATAATTGAGACACTAAAAAGAGACAGATGCTAGGCCTGTAGTGCCTAAGATCTTATAACCCATTAGCAATTAAATTTCAATGAGCTACCATAACTTCACTCTAACAAAAATTAACAACCAGGAGTATTCTTTTTGAAGCAGCCTTTTTCTAATTATATTTGCATGTAATTTTTAGAATATAACCCAAGCCCTATCATAAGACTGGTGTCAGAGGACAGTGAAACAGTGACATTACGGTTTTTGCTTTCTGGTGTGAGAAATATTTATTATTACTGTTGATATGGTTTGAAGTAAGCTAGGAATGAACAAAAATAGAAGTAGGTGAGCAAGCCCTAAATATGGGGAGATAATTGGTGGTTGAATCACTTGAGGCCATCCCAAAGCCAAAAGAGTGAAAGCAAATTATTCTGCTGGCCTGTGATTTTGGAACACTCCAGTGATTTTGATTTGAGCTTGAAATGTCTTAGTTGGGATGATGAAGATGAGGATGAGGATGAGGATGAGGATGAGGATGATGGAGGATGAGAAGGAAATTCAATTACACTACTCTCTCTGGTGCATTTTGACCCAAAACAATCATTAAGTGTAAGCCTCTGTAGATTAGATGAGTTGGATCAAAGACCATTAAATCTCAGTTTGATTTGTTTCTTACTACCTTTATTTCCTGAATTAGCATTAGATTATCTAAGGCCTATCTCAAATGCCATCTCCTCCAGGAAACCTTCTCTCATCCCCACTATGAAACAACCATATTATTTAGGTTTCCCAATGCACTTTTTTCAATTACTAATAAATGTAGCGGGAAATATTTTGTACTAAGACTATCTATATTGCTCTCTTATCTGCCTACTACAATGAGTTTCTTGGGGACATGGGCCATGCTTCATCTAAACTTTTTTTTTCTAACTTACATGGCCTACCATAGTGCTTTGCACACAGTGAGTCTTTCAGTGGATAGCAAAGTTTGTCGGTATCTGTGGGAGCCTCAAAAGATACTATGACTTTAGGCTACACATTAAGAAAGACATAGTGAGATGACAAAATTAAAACCATCTACAGTCATAAGAAAAAAATGCTCTAATCAGTATGGTTTAGAAAAATGCAAATTAAAACAACTCTGTACCACCTCACACCTCTCAGTTTGGCTAAGATGACAGGAAACGATAATGATAAATGTTGAAAGGGATGTGGGAAAACTAGGGCACTAATGTATTGTTGGTGTAGTTTTGAAATGATCCAACCATTCTGGAGAGCAATCTGGAATTATGCCCAAAGGGCTATAAAACTGTGTATACCCTTTGATCCAGCAGTGTCATTATTGCGTCTGTATCCCAAGGAAATCATAAAGGAGGGAAAGGGGCCCACATGTGCAAAAATGTTTGTAGCAGCTCTTTTTGTGGTAACAAAGAATTGGAAAAGGAGTAGATGCCCATCAATTGAGGAATGGTCAAATAAGCTGTGGTATATGAAGATAACGGAATATTATTTATTTAATTTAAAATGATGACCAAGTTGATTATAGAAAGGCCTAGAAATATTTACATGAACCAATGCTGAGAGAAATAAGCAGAACCAGTAATACAGTATACAATAACATCAAGAATGTGTGCTGATCAAGTATGAAAGTCTTGGTTTTTCTCAGTGGTTCAGTGATCCAAGGCAATCCCAATAAACTTTGGACAGAAAATGCCATCTGCATCCAGAAAAAGAACCATGAAGACTGAATGTAAATCAACACGTACTAAGTTTATTTCTTTTTTCTGTTTTTTTTTTTCTCTCTCCTATGGTGTTTTCCCTTTTGTTCTGACTTTTCTCTCCCAACATGATTCATAAAGCAATGTGCATGAAAATAAATAAATAAATTTTAAAAAGAAAGGCATAGGGCTTAATACTGGTCTGATGACACAAAATCTCTTAATCATACAAATGCCAATATTTTTAATACAGATTCTACCAGTGTTATTGTATCGCTATGAAACATTGAACACTACAGTCTCTGAAGAACTGAAAATTACTATCACTCAGATTGTGACGGAAAAAGCATATGGCTAAAAAGAGCAGATTTCAACACATTACAGATAAAGAACTATAAAGAAGACCTGGAGTAAATGTCTCTACCAATGAAATGCATTCATGAATGAATAAGTATTTATTAAGTGCTTACTATGTGATGCATGCTATGCTAAGTGCCTGGGATAAAAACGAAAATGTGGTGATCAGGTCTGCCTAACCTGGTTCTTGAGGTTATCAGAGTCCTAAAGTCAATGATAGGGGAATATAGATTAAAACCAATCAAGATCTCAAGATTTGTCTTCCAATATTTAGAGAAGTGTGAAGTCTTTTATATGTCTTTCCTTTGATTTTAGTATTTTTCCTGTTGTTTTATCTGCTTGTGCTCCCCATAAAAAGCTCAGTTTTCCTTCATCTTTCAATAAATTCTCACTTGTCTCTCTCATCAGTGTCTCTATCATCCAGTATCTCTCCTTTTGTTAGGCAAACTCATAGACAAAGCTATTTATATGTGTTGCTTCTACCTTCTCTTCTTGTACTCACTTCTCAACCCCTAGTAATATGATTTCAGATTTCAACCAAAAGTGGTCTCTCCAAATTTTTCTACTAATTATTCCTTAATTACCAAATTCAAGGACCTTTTCATTCTTGATTGTTATGGAGCATGAAAGTGCTGACTACCCTTTTCTTCCTAGATACTCTCTCCTCTGAGTTTTGTGCTCTCTTGATTCTCTCCTACCTACCTGACCACTCCTCGGACTCCCATCACCTTTCATCTGCCTCTCCAGGCTTATCAAATAGTATGCCTTTTCATACATTCTATATTCCATCTAAATTGACCTAATTGCTGGTCCTTATACTCAGCATCTCCCATTTCTCTTCCTGGCATATACTCCCTCCTCACCTTTACCTCTTGGAATCTTTTGTTTACTTCCAGGTTCTGCCCACATGCCACCTGCTACTTTAAGCCCTGATTGTTCCAGCTGCTACTGCCTCTTTGCCCTCAAAAGTACCTAGTAATTCCTTTAGCGATATTGATATTCACTTGCATGTGCACATTGTTCTCTCCAGTAGAATGTAAATTCCTTGAGGGAAGGTCTTTGTATTTCTAGAGCAAAGCACAGTGCCTGGCATTTAGAAATAACACAATAAATGCTTAATTGATTGGCTGATTGATTGATGAGAATACCCACATCAACGAGATCACAGATCTTTTGAAGTTTTGACTGTCCAGAATACTGGAGGCATGTTAGCATCTCCCTAATAATCCAACTAAACTTATATCAGAAATAGCAAACAAGACCTCAGTACATCAAATCTGTTAGGTAAGGGTATTAATTTCACCTGAGTATATATCTCTTTCCGTGGTGGCCACTAGAGTGCTCTGGAAATTAAACACCACAAAATAAACACACGGTTTACTAGATAAAAAGCCAGTGGCATTTAATGGATACCATTAAAGCACATGGACTGATTATCAAGGGAAATTCCTTGTTTGATTCAAATGTACAAATTACTGAAAATAACCTGCATAATGAAAAAAGAATTCTTATCAGTAACCCTCCCAAAATGAAACATACAAGTATTTCTGAAAGGCTGCTGGCAATAGATTACCAGTTAATACCTGTCTCCAACCTAATGCAGACTTTCATTAAGCCACAAGAAAGGAAGAAAAAAAAACCAAATCGAAGTCTTCCATTTTATCCACTAGAAACAGAAGAGATTTTCAAATGGAATTAAGGTAGGGGGTGGAGAGCATTAGACTTATGTTGCTTAGTCTCACCTACTAGGACCAGGCTATTTATAGTTCACAGTTCTTCTCCCCTAAGGGTTAAGAACATCTGCATTCCAAACACTGCCAGATATGAAGGTCTCTTCCCTTTTAAGGGATGAATTCAACTTTTAATCAAAAGCACCCTGGCCTATTTGTGACAAAATAACATGAATCTGACTCACTGATGACCAACGTCCTAGTCAGACGCAAGTAGGCCCATGACTGTTAAACTTCCCATTCTCAGACCCCATTGAAAAAAGCTGGAAGATAACTGGGTGTCAGTTGGTAAATTGTGATACTGACAAAGTTGGGCAGGCAGGCACCTAAAACTTATTTGGTGCTGGAATCGTCTTCACAAAATTCCTGAATTGTCCTCATATAGCCTGTGTTTAATGACCTACCCTTAAGCTTATTTTGGGTTCTACATAAGGAAAAACTTCCTAAAGACGAAAGCTTTCCAAATGTGAAATCAGCAACCTTGGAAAGTCATCAGTTCTCTCACTGGAGGTCTCCAAGTAGAGGCTGGATGATCTTTTTATCAAGCTTCTTATAGAGAGGTTTCTTGTATTTATGCCATTTGAGGCTCAGTTAAAGGAAGTAGGATGTTTAGTGGAAGGAGCAGGGAGGAGAAATGACATAACAATTTTTGTGTATTTACTTGAAGGGCTCTCATGTGAAATAGGGATTAGCATTCTTTTGCTTGGCCCAAAAGTACAACTAAGAACAATAGTTGGAAATTAAGAGATTCAGGTATAATCTCAATCAGTCAAAGAAAACTCTGCAATAATTGGAGCTGTCCAAAAGCAGAATGGGCTGCTATAGGAACTAGTAAACTCCTACTCACTAGAGACTTCAAAGTGAAGACTGCAGGGAGAGGATTCTTGCAGAGCTAAATGCCCTCTGAAGTTCCTTCCAACTCTGAAATTCTCTGATTCTACAATATCCACAGCCACAGGATGGGAAAAAGCAAGAGGGCCCAGAACTTGTGTTCTCACTAGGGAGAAGACTGGCATACTGAGAACTAGAAAAGCAAGTGTCATGGCCAAGAGGCTAGTTCATGCAGAGGAAGGCTCCCAAAGAGCCCAAATTCCAGTGAGAAGGCAGTGCTCAGGCTCAGTTCAATCAGTAGGACAAGAAAGAACATGCAAGTGGTAGGTATCCAAGAAGAAAGCATTAGCCAGTTACCCAGGAGACCAGCCTTAAGCAGAAAGGTGCAGCTGAATCGCCAAGGTCAAGGTAGGGCGTTTGAGTTAACAGAGGAATAATATGGAAAATAGGGTAGGGACTTTGACCCAGTGATAATAAGAAGCAAGGATAAGTTCCTAGACAGAGCAGGAACAGCACCCAGTAGCAAGAATGACTTTGCTATTATTCCTTATAAGCTTCTTGCTCAGGGTCAAAACTAGCTTCAGAGCGTGGGTAGAACTGGGGCTATTGAGAATTAGGCATGCCTGACTGGAGGAAAGGGAGGAGGAAGAAAGCAAGGCAGGCAGTCCGTCACCACTATGTATGTGAGAGACAGAATGTGACCTCTAGTAGACCAATAGAGCAATATGTCATTAGTGACTTTGTGCTGTACTTAAAAGGATGGCAGAATGCTGAAGACATTGCAATAATAACTGAATGTAGAATTCCTCAAAAGGATGAATGAGGTGCAAAGGCAGCTTCCTAAAGGACGTCTATTTTCAAAATGTTCCTATTCTGCCCTCCAAGTAAATTAAGCATTCACAAATATGCACCTGTGTGTGTACAGTTGCATAAAAATAAATAACAGCCAAGTGATATTAGAAAATAACAATTGCATCTCCAATAATCCCCCAAATGCTGAAGTTAATTTGTGATTTGTGGAAAGGAAAACTGGCCATGCAGTGTCCACTGGTACTCCAAGAAAGGTACAATGTATAGAATGGAATAGAACAGAAAGCCCCTTGTGACTAGTTGCTGCTATCTCTGAGACAGCTGTGGTTGGGGATCAAGGTTGTTGATCTAGAGCCAGGCTGTTGAACTAGAACCAAAACAATTCCAAAAGTTTAGGAGTTTGCTGCCACATTTCTCCCTGGAGACTTGGTTTGAACTGCAATACACCAGGAGCGCATGGCTGCATCTAACTCTCAATTTGCTTCAAGCTCACATCAGTCAATCACATGGCACAACAGAACAAGCTCTGGATTTCTAGTCAGCAAACCAGGATTTTACTCCCCCCCCCCACCTAGGAACTATGTGAACCTATTTGACTCATTATACCACTCTGTGACTCAGTTTTCTCATATGTAAAATAGACATAATAATAACTGTTACATCCATTTCTCAGAGCTGTTGTGAGGACTGAAAGAGATTATATATTTATGTAAAACAGTTTGTAAATCTTAAAACACTTTTTCTAGAAAGGTCAGTTATAATTATTCTTTTAATATGAGAACTAGCATACAGATGGCCTATACCAGAATTCCATAACTAAGGGTCCATGAACTTGGATGGGAAAAATTACAATTCAATATAATTGATTTCTTTTGTAATCTCACATACTCTATTTTGTGCATTTAGCATGATTCTGAGAAGTAGTTCATAGGCTTCAGCAGACCACCAAAGGGTAAATGACACAAAAATGGTGAAGAACCCTTGATCTAAAATTAATGCTCAATAAAGAAACTTGAATATTAATGAGGAAGGCAAATTCTATGCCTAGACAGTTAGTAACATAACACAGTTGTTAAAGTAAAGGGTATATAGTATTTTAATTTTAGAACTGGAAGATGTCTCAGGATCACTTAAGACAACTTATAGTAAAAACTGAAGCCCAGAAACAGAAAATTGATTTGCAGAAGGTCACATAACCAGTGAGAGGTAGGGCTAAGATCCAAATCCTTGGACTCCAAATACAATGCATATAGCACTGTGCTTCAGTTACTGGGTCCTGGCTTTCACAAATTTGATACATTTCATTTTAACTACAGTCTTTGTGATGAGTCTAGCATTCAATGAGCCAAAAACCTGTAACATCCTTCACATGGGGAAAGTGCAATTTTGTGTTCAACTTTTGGGAACCATTTAGGGCAAGTGAGAGAGAGTGCTGGCACTTTGAGGCTTTGTTGTGTTTATTGAGTCAATAATATAGCACATATATAGCCCATTTCTCATAGCAGCCATGGGAGACGTGGTATACATGTAATAAGACTTTTTTTTACAGATTAGGAAACCAAGATTCAGACAGAATGATTACCTCCCCTGTGGTCACAGGCCTAACAAATGACTGAACCAAAATTCTGAGTCAGGTCTTCGGCTTCTGAATGCAGTGAGGCCTCTTTCTGTTGCATGGTTACTTTCTGGTCTTTGATAGACAAATCTCAAATATCCTAAGGTTCCCAAATTTATCCACAACAGACTAAAAGACAAGCTGTTTTAAGCTGTTCTGCCCTGAGAGCTTGGTCACACATCAAAGATGTCAAGGTCACTTGCATCTCATGTCACTGCCAGAAATCTTGACTTTTGTCTTTCTGTTGGACTTGGATGACTTTGGAAAAGAGTCTGACAACTTGACTCCATTATTGAGTGAAGACATCACCCCATGATATCATTGGTCCTCTGAAACATGGAGGATGAACGCTAATAACAATACCTTTCTTAATTCAATTTCACTCATAACAGTGTGCTCAAAAACACTAAAGGCCACGTGCCCTTCTCCTAAGACTAAGAAAAGGCCAAGATGAATTTTATGACTGTGTTCATGCAGGCTAGTTTACTTAATCAAAATCAACTGGACTAGAGGCCATTTACTTATATCACTCATTCTAAATTCTTGCCTCCCCTCACCAACTTGCTATTTCAATATTTGCAGTCTCACTTCCCTGACCTCAAGGAGTATTGAGGGGGTTCTGAAACAACCTTTCTCAAACCATCCCTCAAACCCTCTGGGGATTCTTTAAATGGGCCATTTAGCTCACAGGCCTACCAACAGATGGCAAGTGTTGCCTTCCTATTTCAACTTGACAGGCAAAGATTTGATGAATTTCAATCGCACTGTGGCACATTGGGTACCCGCATGGTACAGACCGGTACAAATGGAAGGAGCCCCAATCTTTTTGCTGACTGATTTTGTACATGTGTCTACACCTGTGGCTTAAAAATGGGGCTCAATTAGAAACTCCACTTAATTGCTAGAGGGAATATGTTGTTAAATAAATTCTCTCTCCAAACCAGAGCATCATGCTGAAAATGGTGTCATTTTCTTCCTTGTTTCAATTCAATTCTCTTTGCTCTGAATTCCCCTTTGTTTCAATTTTTCAAACTATGAAATCATGGCATGCTGCTTGATAATGGATTTGCCATTTGTTATTTTCAGGCACAGTTGTAGCTTAACTAAATCATTCACAGTCAGTAAGCCTAAAAGATATCCTTTGGCAGCCTTGCCATGGAGGGTTGGGATACTATTCATTTAGAAAGCATATAGTTTTACACCTGACCTCAAATGCCTCTCACTGCTAGTAAGAATGATCTTTTGATATCAAACAGAAAATAATGTGATCTTCTGAAAAAAATAAAAGGAAAATATATTTGAAAGAAGTACCATTCTCAGACTAGATGAGCAAGAAAATCCCAAGCAGCAGACAGTTATCAGCATTCATGTGCTAAGAAATACACAAAATCAAGGAAAGTTTCCAATTGCATCAAGAATCTCTTCAATGGCTTAGAATGCCAGCAGAATTGCTGAAAACTGACACAAGAAAGGAAAAAAACAGTCTCAGAGGCCTGAAAACCTTTTCTACTCTGATATTTCAGAGAAGCAGCATGATGGAGGGTTGGACCCTGCCTTTGTACCACCTGTATGTTCCTGGGCAAGTCCTTATACCTCTCCAAACCCGAGTTTCCTTATTCACAGAAGAGATAATAATGCTGTAATTGTATAACAATTAATTCTGTTAAATTATATATAATATTAACTTACAGCAGTGGTGAGCCTTAAATGGGATAAGGTATATAAAAGACTTTGGAAACTTCCAAGTCTTCTAGAAATATGATTATTATTTACAAGAGATGAGGCTTTAGCAGCTTAGGAACTCCTTCCACCCATATGGATCCAAACCCTTCCATCACCTTTAAGAGTTGCAGTGAGCAAAAGCTTCATTCCCCTGTGGACAGTGAGGGAATGCAGACCTTGCTGGGTTCTCAGTTGAAAAATGAGCCTTTGAGAACTTTGGATTATCTCCCCACACTCGGATTGGCATCAGAGGACCAGTGTAGAAAAACAGTTTGTGACCACTTGAAATAATACATGAATAATTGAAGGGTGCAGGGATATAAAGACTTTTCCATAAAAGCTTACAACTTGCTTCCAAAGACATACTAAATGAATGGAAAACAACTCACCATTTGAAAGTACAGAATAACACCAACTCTAGAGCCAAATTACAGCATTAAAAGATGGTCAGAGGCTTCTTAGAGGAAATGAGCTTTGGGCTGAGGTCAGGAGGATGGTATGAATTGGCCAAGACCATAGAGTTTGGGGGCAAGAGAGTAGAGGAAGACCCTCAGAGCAAAGCAATGAGTTATGAATAAGCAGCACATGTGGCAGTTAGGAGAAAACCTGCTTGCCTAGGAGAGGACTTCTTAAATTTTTTCTATTTGAGACTTCTTTTCACCTGAGAAATTTTTACATGACGCTGGGTATAGAGATATATAAAATAGGTATACAATTCAAACACTTATTGATATCAAATCATAATTTTGCAACCCCACATTCAATTGTGAGACTCCATATGGGGTCACAACCCACAACCCTCTTGGTAGAGTCCAAGTAGCATGTTAGAGAGGGAAATAGCCAATCATGATTCAAATGCTGATCCTGTTTACATCAGTAAAATGTAAAAAGGATCTCAACCTCACAGTTCTTTTAGGATTACAGGTTTAAAGCTTAAAATGGCCTACAAGACCATCAAGTCTAAACTTCTTGTTTTTACAAAGGAAGAAATCAAGGCTTTGAGAGAAGTTTCTTGCCCAAGGTCACATAGATTGTAAGTAAGCAGAGCCAGGACTCCAAAGCAGCTTCTTGACTCCAAATCCAGACACACACCTTTCCCTGACCATTAACCCCATCAGTGAACTCAAGGTAATATAGCATACTTAAGCTTTACAAAACAGTTTTCAACAATCATCTCATTTAAGCCTTCTAACTCCTCTCAGGAGAGTACTGCAGCAGTTATTTCCATTTTACAGATGAGTAAATCAAGACTCCAAGAGTATAAATAAATAGTTAACCTCAGGGTTAATCACGGTCACAGGCAGGAGGTTCTGGACCCAGCTCTGCAGACTCCAAGTATAGCATTCTTTCCAATACATCACACTTTCTTGAACTGGTCACACAGAGAACATGAGAACTCAAACTCAGGATGTTTCTGATACCGGTGCTCTTTCCAGGCACCATGCAGCTTCTCAGCCAGGCCGCATCTCAGAATTAGGGTGATGATATGTTTCCTCTGTCTCCCCATGGAACTTTTTAATTACATGCTCTTAGAAATCTCTGAAACCATAAAATGATGGGTACATGAGAAGCTGTGTAATATATGTGAAATCCATTTCCAGCTGTGAAAAGCTTCCCCAGGGGGCAACCTTGTATGGAAGTTGGTTGCTAAGGCGCACAGAGCTCCAGGTTGGAGCCAGTGTGTAATGCTGCCCCTGCTGCTACAGATGTGTGTCAGCAAATGGAGGATCCTGCAGCACTAGATTCCATGAGTAAGCTAAGCAGAGTGCTGGGATTAGGCTAGATGGGGGGCTCCAATTGGGCACCATGTGTCTTCTTTTAGTTCCCATTTCCTGACTTGTAAAATAAGCCTAAGGACACTGTATCATTTCCTAAACTGGGGTGATGAAGAGATAATAGGGGAATCCTTCATTTAACTGAGTGATCACTTCCAATGTGCTGAATTCACTCACTTTAGCAAAGATGGAAAAGGAAACTCTGGGATGTGTGAGAATTTGGAAAGTCCCATGTCCTCTGCTTTCATTTGCTAGAGCCACAGACCACTTACATAACTGTGGAAAACCTATCAGAGGCAGAAATTCTTCTTGGCAGCACTGGAACACAAGGAACCAAAGTAATTGAAAATAGCCCAGATGAAAGGCAGGACAAAGAGAGAGCTGCCTTGCTGCAAGTGAAGTGGGCCTTCGAGAAAGTGATGGACCGAAGGCTCCAGGAGGAATTTCAGA
>JAJPUD010006589.1:36434-81167 GCA_023553655.1 Myrmecobius fasciatus | reverse complement strand
CATTGGGAAAATGTCAAAAGCTGGCACCAATCAGCCTGTCAGCTGTGAGGGCAGAAAAGCTGAAGCAAGCAAACTTGTCATGGGGGCATTTGTACTCCATCAGTTTGCACTGGGTGGTGTCAAAATCATACAGATGTGGGCCACAGTTGCAATTAAGTCCTCTGAGCATTTCTTTTCACCAGTGTTTCATAAGTATTTTTTAACCTGGTTTCTCAAGCATTTTTTTGTAGTTTTAGATCCTTTATTTTTAGGTAGATATACAACAGGGCACAGTTGCTCTTGAAGTCTGGAGAAGTTGAGTTTAAATTCCTTTGATAATCATTAGCTGTACAACCATGGGCAAGTCACATAATCTCTCTGAGCATAAGGCAACATTCTATCTATAATTAAGTAACTAAATTCTGAGTGTGTTGCCATCTGCCCCATCCAGCTTGATAGAGGAAGTCCTCATGCTGACTCATCACAGAGACTTGATGTATTTGGGTCATACAGGGAATTCCTGCAATCACATTATAACTCCTTCTAAGGCTCATCTTGAAATGAAACCTGATATCCAATCCAATCCAACAAATATTTATTAAGTATCTACTATCTGCAAGGCTCTGTGCTAGGCTCCAAAAATATAAAGATGAAATAAAACAAACAACAACGTCCATAATAGTCCCTTCCCTAAAGTAGCCTCCTCAAGTAGGACAGGGCACCTGAACTGAGCCTGAAAGGAAATTAGGAATTCTAAGAGATAGAGATGAAGAAAAGATGTGTTTCACTTGAAGGCACATAGATGGGAGATGGAAACATGAGTTTAGTAAATAGTAGGTTAGTACATTTGCCCCAAACCTAGAATACATGAAGATAAGCAATATAGTTCTTTGAGGGTAGAGATGGACCAAGGTCTTTTTGTCAGGCTTTATCCTCCTTAAATTCACTGCAACACAATTCACTGTTGACCTTGTACATGTCCTTCTGACTTCAGACAACCAATATTCCATTCCCATCATAAGTATACATACTTACCCGTGCATATGAGGGGGGAGTGATCTTTCACATCTTATCCCCTCAAGCTTTCCGCTATACCCCTCTCCCACTCTTTAGATTGAGAACTTCACCTTCTGCTTCATGAAAAAATAAACCCCTAAACCAAAAACAAAAGCCTATGGTCATTCAGGAGAACTCCCTTTCCTCTCCCCAACTCATATCATTCAAATGTTTCACTATCTCTTTGGCTCTTATTTCTGATGAAGAGGTGGCTCTTTGACAAGGAAAATTTCTATTAATTCTTAATTCCTTCCTTTTTCTTTTCCTTCAAAATGCTCCAGCCATCATCCCCACTCTCTCACTAATCTTTAATTTTTCCTTATCTACTCCTTCCTTCCTGCTTCATACAAACTAGTTGGGTATCTCCCCCCTTCCTTAAATCACACTCACTTGATCTGACCAGAGCAGCTTAACTATTGTCTGCTATCTCTTCTTATCCTTTCGGGCTAAACTCCTTAAGAAAGCTGCCTACAGCAAGTACATCCACTTCCCCTCCTCTCACTTTCTTCTAAACCCTCCACAATCTGGCTTGCAACCTCATTATTCAAATGAACCTGAACTTTCTGAAGTTACCACTCACTGATCTCTTAATTGCCAAATCTAATGGCCTTATCTCAGTCTGCATCCTTGATCTTTCTGAAGCCTTTAACTATGTCAATCACCATTTCCCCCTGGGTATTCTAGCCTTTTTAAGTTTTCAAGATTGTATTCTTTCTTCATTCTTCTATCTGACCATTTCATTTCAGTCTTTTTTTTGCTGGATCATACTCCACGTAATCACTATCTGTGAGTGTCCTCCAGCTTTTCTCCTAGGCCTCCTTTTCTTCTCCTTCTATACTATTTCATTTGATTATCTCATTAGGCCCCATGGATTCAATTATCATTTCTATGCTGATGTTTCTCAAATTTCCCACACCACCAACTGCCTCTTAGAAATCTTGAAATGGATGCCCCACTACCTGCCATCTAGGGGAAGGGATCGGGAAAATGGGGGGGGGGAGAATTTGGAGCAGAAAGTTTTACAAAGGTCAATATAGAAAAATTATTCCTGCATGTTTTTTTATATATAAAGCTTTTTATTTACAAAACATATGAGTGATTTTTCAACATTGACCTTTGCAAAAACTTTTTTTTCCCAAGCTTTTCCCCTCCTTCCCCCCACCCCCACCCCTAGATGACAGGTAATCTAATACATGCTAAATAGGATAAATTATATGACAAATACAATACATGTATACATATCTATACAGTTATCTTACTGCACAAGAAACATCAGATCTAGAAAGAGAAGAAGAAAAAACAACCTAAGAAGGAAAACAAAATGCATGGAAATATTCACAGAAAGCGTTAAAATGCATGTTTTGCAAATAAAAAGCTTTAAAAAAAGAAATGAATGTCCTATAGGCTATGACTTCTCAAACTTTTCCCACTTGCAACCCCTTTTCTCCTGAGAAATGTTTGTGATCTCAGTTATATAGGTTTATAAAGTAGCTATACACACCAACTATTTATTGATAATAAATCATAATTTCACTAACCACACAATCAGTTTCAAGATTGCATGTGGGTCTCAACCCATAAAGAAGCTGCACTATAGGCAACTCAAACTCTGAAACAGAATTCATCTTTTCCCCCAGAATCTCCCATCTTCCCAAACTACCTATTATTGTCATGGGCTCCATTATTCTCCTAGTCACCCAATCTTATAGATTTGCTATCATCGTTTATTCTTTACTCAAACTCACTGCACATATCCATGACATGTTTGGATCACAGAGGGAGGTCTCTCTGTTGTCCTGTCTTGTTTCCGACCTCACCCCATTTCTCTTGGATATCCACTCCCACAGCCACCACCCTCCTATAGGTCTTCTTCACTTCTTGTTCTGACATATTGCAAGAGTTTTCTTTATGGCTTTCCTACCCCTTATCTCACACTACAATATGCATCATCTGTTAAGCTGCTAAAGAGATTTTCCTAAAGCACAAACATGTCACCTCCCTACTCAAATGCCAATGGTTGATTATAACTTCTAGTATCAAATGTAAAGTTCTCTGCTTGGAATTTAAAATTTGCTTATATCTGGATTCTTCTTACCATTCCATTCCTCTTACTTTCCCCCCTTAACGTACTCTACAATTCAGTCAGTGAAAAAGCACACTCCATCTCCTTGTTCTGTGTTCTCCTATTCAACCTCTGCCTTTCAGATTCCTTGAAGACAGCTCAAATCCCACTTTCAGCAAGAGGCCTCTTACAGTCCCTACAGCTGTTAGAAGTGCATTCCCAAAGAGAATGCTTTCCATCTACCCTGTATATATCAGTTATTTACATGTTGTCCCCCCCATTCCCTCGAGTTCAGAGTTGGTGAGTGTTTCTGGCTTTCTTTGTATCTGAAGTACCGCATATAGTAAACACTTAAATAGTTGTGAACTGAATTAGCAGAGGGTCTGAAAAACAATGTTGTTTTTCCTAATATAGTGAAAAATTATATTTCAGTCAGCTGTACATGACACTCCTCAGAGTTATTTGGAGTTTCTGAAGTCTGGGTACCCAGAAATAACCAGCACAATATGGCAACTCTGTAGTGAGAAACTGGTAAAAAATGACAATGGAAAGGAGACTTCTTTGTAATCCTTGGCTACATTTTTTTTAAAGGAAGAAAGACAAGAAAAAAAACCTTCCCAAATCATGAGAAACAGTGTGTCCTTTATTATGGCTTACATTTCCCTTTCTGTGCTCTTTTCCCTTCTATCAGTGGGGAGCTCAAGGCCCTGCTGTTCTCTAACCCCCAACTCTTGTGTCCAAATAGGAAAGAATGTAATAGTGGTCACTTTATACTTGTTGGGAATTCATCTAAGCCAATATGTTATCCCAATGAAGTTTTATTATTTTAACTCTATCTTCTGTCTAGAGAATGAAAAGTTTGATCCTCTAGTAAATGAGTTTCAAGCATCAATTAGAAAGTAAGGATATGTTGTTTGTGGGGTCAAGGGGGAGGCTCTGAAATCTCAATATGTCTCCTACAAATGCTAACCCTGACAGATCCTTTTGGGTTCTTTGGGGGACAAAGATTATCTGAGTTCTCTTCCTCTGAAATAGCTCCCTGATTCCTGTTACTAGAAATGATCCCTCCTTCTTTCAAACTCTCATGCCCCTACAGTTGATCTCTCTGACTCATGTAATCAATCACATTCTAACATGTTTAATAGTTAACTGTGGACAAACAGTTCCCCAATTAGCTTCAAAAGCAGCGTAGTGCAATAGAAAGATCACAGGTATTAAAGTCTAGTGAGTCTTGGGTTTGCGTCTTGCTTCTACATGCACTATATGTATGATCCTGGGCAAGTCATTTAATTTCATTGAGCTTGGCTTTTCTCATTTGTAAAATGATAATAATATTGGCCTTACCTATTTCTTTGGGCCATCATGATGAAAGTGTTTTGTAAAACTTGAAGTGCTATTGAAATATGAACAATTATGAATTTTAAGTTTCTTTAGGGCAGAAGGGTTTTTTTTAAATTTTCATCTTTTGGAATCCCTGGGGTTTAGCAACAGAAAGATGCTGAGTTTGGAGTCAAAGAACTTGGGTTTAAAACCCAGCTCTATTATTTACTATGCATATGACCCAATGTAAGCTATTTAATTTCTCTAAGTCTCAGATTCATCATCTATATGATGACCCCTCATTGGATTGCATGATCCTGAAATTCCCTCCCAACTCAGAAACTCTGTAAGCTCTGATTTTATAACCTCTAGTTTCAAAATCTTTATTTATTTTCATCAATAGCTTCATCCTCACTTCTAAAAGAAAGGAATACTTCAGTCCAATGTAATGAATTGAAGTTGGGAGAATGAGCTGAGAACTGGCCAGGAGAGGATATGACTGTTGGAAGCTTCTCTGCTATCTTCTAGGAACTGAATGGTGCCTTGCCCTAGCATAAGCCCCCTTCCCTGGCTTGTCTACCTGAACACAGTCAACATGAACCCTTCCTTTTTCTGTTCAAGCTTTCCAGGTATCTTTTTGGGGTATTTTCTAGTATAGGTGCTAAGTAGTTGGTACTGAGGACCTTTTTGGAAACCCCCACTTCTCAACTTTGTTGATATCTGTGCATTCATTTCTATGGCCCCTTTTGTTATTTGCACCTCTGACAAAGTTTCCGGCAATAAAGTAAGTTGTTAGAATGAACCTTCTCACCTCACTGAAAGCAAGAGATATACAGCAGGAGCTTGTTGAAGATAATCTTTTTTTTTTTTTAAGAGCACCAGAGTACTGTCTTGATTAACTATTTACTGGAGTTGAGGGAGCAGAAACCTCTCTGTAATTGATCATTACACTATAGTCAAGATGGTAGAAATTACAAAACTTTCTAATTATACAAAATAGTCAAATCCTAGTTGAAGGAAAAGAAGAGGGAGCATGTTGGAGTGATTGGAGGACCGGCCTTAGAAACAGAAAGATCCTATCTAACACAATGTGGCTTTTTATTCCATGGGCAATCCACTTAATCTCACTCTTCTCCCAAACTCTCTAAGAACATAAATTGCATAAGAATTGCCAACTGTATTTGTGGAGGGATTTTTCACATTAGGAGCTCCTCATATAGATATGATGATTAATGACAATAACAACAAAGACAACAACAATCATAATAATCATAGATTGGGACTAAAAAAAATTCCCAAGCCACATTTTCCCAAGATCCAATCAGAATCTTGGCTGTCAAAGAAAAATTACCCATTACTCAGAAGAAGCATACTATGAGAATGGGTTAAATCATGTACAGCCTCATCTCAAACACCAACGGGGTTTGGATGAATTCCTTACAGATTTCTGTCCCTTTCAATCAATTTCTTCTGGTCTGGAGACACAGCTGGATGTCATGGGAAAGGCTAGACAAACTCAAAAGTTTTACAGATCTATTTCCTGATAAGGACTTCACTGGTGTCTGAATCTTTATAAAAAGAGAAGAACTCATAGGGCCAAAATCCAGTGAAACCTAAATCAAGCGGGTTTTCCCATATAGCCAAAATAAGATTTCCAAACTGTTCTACTAAGGAAAAAACAATTGTCTTGCACACACACAGAGAAATGCCTCAGTTCTATTAATATGCTTCCTTCAAGGATTTGTGATTTTGTTGGTATAAATACTTCCTCTATTAATACAGATAACAGTCACTACACTACTTGATCTTCCAGAGTTAGTGGAGTCAAAAATCAATTGCCTGTGGCCAAGCTAATGATTAAGTGTTCTGATTTATCTAAATCTGATGGACATATAGCTTGCTACTGAGCCCATATTCAAAGCCTTTTCATGTAGGACATTTCTGCCATATCTTGTTCTCATTTAATCCTCATAACAGTCTTGCATGATGAGTGCTATCATAACACGGTTAGTGTATTAAGTAGAATTTGAATTCAGGTCTTTCCGATTCTTGGTCCACCACTCAATCCACTATGCCACCAAGTGAGCTATGATTTTAAAATTTATATAAAAAAATTTTCACCCAGAAGATGATACAAACTTCACATTTGGCCTTATAAGTATTATGCTTTGGTTAATCTTAAGATATCGTTATAGAATCATGTGATAATGACCTAACAATATTCTCTATACATCATTTTTTTCATTTATCTATGTACCTAAAAGCCACTACTATAATCTGGTTTGTTAACAGTTTATTTTGAAGACACCTACCATTTTACAACCAACATGTCTATTTCATGCTTACTACTATGTATATTGTCATCAATATTTTTTTGTGATTACTTTGAGAGGAAATTTGGTACACTAGGGAATTAATTTACCCAAGTGACTGAAATCCTTTATTTCCCAAAGAGCTAAATGTGTACAGGGCAGATATGTTCCAGGTAAGATTCAAAGGCCCCTAGAACACTATGAGGAAGGTACAAGAAGCAGCATCGTATAATATAGAAAGCACTGTTTGGGGAAGCAGAAATCCCGATTTCAAGTCCAAATTCTGACACTGTAGGTCTGAAGAACCTTGAACAAATTACTCCATTCTTCTGGGCCTCAACTTCATCAATTATAATATGATGGGGTTGAACTAGATTTCCCCTCTCCCCCAGGGTCCCTTCCAGCACTATAGCCTATGCATATTATGAACTTATCTCAGTTCTTCTACTAATTGTGTGACCCTTGGTGAGTCACTTCCCGTCATTGGACCTCAGTTTCCTTATCTATGAACAAATAATAATAGGCTAGATGATTCTTAAGTCCCTTCTACCTCTGAAAGGCTACACTCAATTAAGTTTTTCATGACTTGGGTTTATTCACACAAATATATTTTAATTCTTCAATAAATAAAACCAGTAATAATGAATACATTTCTCCAAATTATTCCATTCACTTAATCACTCCCTAGATTATAGTTAAACAAATCTAGTAAAGTAAGGTAGAAACTAAAACATCACATAATATAATGATATACTGATATCAGTGGTATCTGAATATCAAGTGTCTGAAATATTGCATTTTCTTTGAGGTTTCTTGGTTCCCCTTTCATAAACTAATATTTTATGGTGTTATTAGGATCAAAATTTCTACCTGAATTTTTCTTTTTCCTAATAACTCTTTAAACACGTTTACATATAATAGCTTTTGATTTGAAGTAACATGTTCTCTGAATGACAAAACAAATACATCTCTGGGGTTTCATGAGCTATGATACTTTTGCAGGGCTACTGACCTAATATTAATGTTAAATGAACCCGTGGTGGCATTTAGGGGACCCATGTTTGAGGAATAACAGTGCTACATATGGATTATCTTTGTGCAATTTCCAATCTTACTTTTTGTTTTTGGCCAGGACCCAGATTATCCTTGACCTCATTTCCTTCCCATTTCTCACCTTTAATGCTTTCCTATGTTCCCGAGTTATTTTTGTCTATTTCCCTTAGCATAACAAGACGCAGAACATACTGAATAGCTCAACCTCTAAGGCTGACCCTTCCCATCTTCTGCAACCCAATAGGTACATCTGTGTTTATTACAGCCATCACTACCATTCTGATGGGTTGCCTCATCCAAAGAGCAACAGAAATGCCCAGGGTTGTTATGGTATAGGACAATGATTGTTTTGTGACAAGGGAAAAAGTAGAAATTGAGACATCAAACCACCAATTCTATGATAACAGAATTATCAGACTATGACTACCTACCTTTAAAAGGCTGCTCTCATTTATATGAAGGAACTGCATCCATTTGGCATTCTTAATACTTCTGTAAAAGATAGTAATACTTTCTTCAGGTTGAATTCTTCTTTCCTTCTAGAAAAAAAGGGGGAAAACAATTAATGAAATAATTTGATACAAGAAGTAACAAATTTAGGGCTTAAAAGGATTTTAGTGGTCATTTAGTACAACCTCACTTATGTTATAGATAGGAAAAGAGCATTCCAGGGATATTAGGACCCTTTTCCCAGGGCAAATAAGAGTCAAGATTTGAACCCAGGACTTCTAACTTTAAATCTGTGAATATTTCCACTGCACCACAGTCTCTACATTACATATCTTACAAAGTTTTTTTTCTAATATAACAATTAAAAACAGAAGAATAGAATTATTTCACTGATATATTTTTAGTTTAGTTTGTACAATTTTAAATATTTAATCTCATTCTTACCTACTAGAATATCATGAAGCCTATTATAACTTATCCTTATTCTTTCTACATTAATTTTATATTTCATTTATTTCTTATGTTACTATTTCTGTTGTCCCTATTACATGAAGGTTTATATCACAAAATTCAGAATAACTTCAACTAAACTTTTTTACTCTTAATAATGGATATTCATGACAATACTCTTGCCTCATTTCTGAAAAGGATTCATACCCTACTGCCCAAAAGAAGACCAGATTCTCTGGGAGACAAACAAGCTACTCATGGCTAATAATAGGGCAATTTTAGGCCATTATATTTAGGATAATTCAGGCATTCAGTAGCTTTTTCAGAAGTGGTGGAAGAAGTCCTGGTCAGTAGCCCTTGAGAGATTGACTTGATGCTGGGAGTATATGCTGGGCCCTAGATAGCTTAATTGAAATGCAGACAACTATTTAGACCACTATCTCATTTTTTTTTACCTTTTCATAATTTTTAAAAAATTTTTTAAATTTTATTTGCATAACATATATGTGGGTAATTCTTCAATAATAACCCTTACATAGCTTTCCGTTACAAATTTTTCCCCCCAACTCCCCACCCCTCCCCTAGATGGCAGGATATCCACTACATGTTAATTATGTTAAAATATTGGCAAATCGAATATATGTATACATATTTCCAAACTTATCATTGTTGTGCAAGAAAAATCTTATCTACTCAAACGATATATCAGATAAAGGAAACACAATGTAAGCAAACATCAATCAAGGAACATGAGAATGTTATGTTGTGGTCCACATTTCACATCCCTCTCTCTCGGTGTATATGGCTTTCTTCAGTGAACAATTGGAGATGGCTTGAAACATTTCATTGTTGAAGAGAGCCATGTCCATCAGAATTGATCGTCATATAGTACTGTTGTTGCCGTGTATAATGATCTCCTGGTTCTGCTCATTTCACTCAGCATCAGTTCATGTAAGTCTCTCCAGGCCTCTCTGAAATCATCTTGCTGGTCATTTCTTACAGAACAATAATATTCCATAATATTCATATACCATAATTTATTCAGCCATTCTCCAATTGAAGGGCATCTATTCAATTTCCAGTTTCTAGCCACTACAAAAAGGGCTGCCACAAACATTCTTGCACATGTGGGGCCTTTTCCTTCCTTTATGATTTCTTTGGGATATAGGCCCAATAGAAATGCTGCTGGGTCAAAGGGTATGCACAGTTTGATAACTTTTTGAGCATAGCTCCAAATTGTTCTCCAGAATGGCTGTATCCGTTCACACCTCCACCAACAATGCATCAGTGTCCCAGCCCCCACTATCTCATTTTGAGTGATCCATCATTCCTGGTTGCTAAGTGATGTTACACCCTTTGGATCGGGAGAAATGAAAAAGCCCGCAAAAGTGTGGCTATGTACCAATGACCCGGGAAGAAGTAGAATAAGAAATAGCGAAATCAGGAAACCAAGGCAAGATATTAGGAAATCTCCCTAATCAAGAAGAGCCCTGGGATGATTCCTAAATGAAATGAAGCCTAGCTGGGAAAAGAAACTTGATTCACCCCTGGGGACCTAGTACCATCTAATGACAAAATAGGGATTGGACAGCTGCTATTCTAACTCCAAACTTGCCCTAGCCTAAAAACAAAAGGTGAAAGAGCATCAAGTACTAGACTTAGAGTTGGGAAAAACTTGATTAGAGTCTCCTTCTGAACCATAAGACAATTTAACTTGTCTGGATCTCATTTTCCTCATGGGATTAATGTATATAAATGACTCTGTAACAAAGAAAGTGGTATATAAATGTCAGCTATTCCTATTTTTTCCACAGTGTCATAAACGATACCTAATGCAACAGTAGGGTAATCATGTAAAAAGCAGTGTGTTTAAGGAAAGAATATTTAGTGTGTAAAGGAAGTGGAGGACAGAGTAATTTCTATAAAAGGACTTGTAGTTGAAAGAAGAGACAAAAGGCATCACTTATCTCAATAGAAAAGAGCCTGGAGTTGGAAGCCATCAAAAGGAAAAGAGCAAAAAGAAGGACTCTATTTATTTAAAAGATCTCTTGATTTCATTTAATATTCAGCTAGTATTCATTTGGGTACACCCCAATGTCTACCTGAAATAATCTGTAGTTATTCAGCCCTGTATTAGATCTATGCAAAATATGCCTTGATCTGTTCTTTTCTATTTTGGATTAGTCACTAAATGCCATCAAAGCAACAAGCCAGGTCAGGACTAATTTAGAAGAGTTAGCACAATGTAAATAGTTGGAGGAAAATCTTGAACATAAAGAAATCAGGTAGGAAAGAACTCAGAATCCTATTTCTCTTTTTATATTAGTAAGATTCTTTGAGCTAGCTGCAGTACTGGTTGGGTAACAAAAGGAAAAAAAAATTCCAGCATTGGTTGAGAGCTTTCTTTCCCCTGTGGACAGATACACATAATCAAGGTGGGAATACCCAAGAGAGTGAAAGGCAATGTTGTCTGCACTTAGATCTGTTCTTTCTTAGACATGTGGCATCCCAGTTCAGAAAGGATCTGGAGAGTGAAGTAAGCTTTTTAGCTCAGCTTCCTTCCCATATTTCTCATGAGCTTTCCTTAATTGAGCTCTCTGAGATGGATCTGTGAGGCACAAAGTCTCTTAAATGGGAAGTAGAAGGATCAGAGAGCTGGAACATCACTCAGGTCATCTAGTCCAATTCTCTCATTTAACATGTGAGGAACTAAGACTAAGTAAGTTAAGTGATATGGTCAAAGTCATACAGGTAGCCCCATTGGGGGATTTGAACCCAGGGTTTCTTACTCCAGAAACAGTTGCAGTATAGTTCCTCCTAACTATGTCAGACATTTGTCTGGGACAACAGATTGTGATTCAGTACCAGATGAGGGTAATTAAAACAATGGACCCTATCTTAGTCTGGGAATGCTCTGTCTGGCTGATGTCAGGGTTAGAGGCAAAGTTGAAGCCAACTATTTCTCGATTAGGTGTGATAGTTCATAATCTTAGTTATGATTTAAAAACTAACAGCCTGTACTAATCAGGATAGGGCTTTCTTGTCTTCACATCTTGGTACAAAGGATGGCCAGCACTGGTCCCTGAATATATGAAGTCCAGAAGCCAGAGACAAATTCAGTGCATTAGGAAAGCAATAGCATTGTCATACCTTTCAAGAGTAGGTCCAGCAGGGCAACATGATTACAATACCAGGAGACATTGGTGACCCTGCAGCAATGTGTATTTGTACCACAGTGTGTATTTTGGCCACATATGCCCCTCTGACCTGTTCTGGCTACACATATTATCTATATGTATGTCCCCTCACATAATTCCTATGTATATACACTCTCTCCATTAAAGTTGTATTTTTGTGGGTGAATGTGCCCCAGGTTGAGGGTGGGGGCACTGTTCTACTACTACTTTTTTTTAACTCTGCTATTTCATTAAAAGTCTTTGTTTTGAACTGTGTCCTCTATCTGACTAGTAAAAGTAATTACTGGGGGCTCATGTTCAATGATTGTGAGAAAATGAAGCTCCACATAATTTCTTGAAGCTGGAGTAGATTTTCTGGGGCCCACATGTGTGATGGGGTTGCCCCTGGGAGGTATAGAAACAAAATGTCTAAAGCAAAGAAAGAAAATCATAATAAGCCTAGAATATCAACTCCTTTATACGTTTACTATTCTTTGAAACTTTGTTTATAGAGAGCCAGCCTCAGAAACGGGAATACCTGGGTTCAGATCTAGCCTCTGATACATATTGGTTATGTGACTCTGGGCAAATTAACTTCTCAATTTTCTGTGCAACTACCTAAGACTCTTGTTTGCAGAGATGGTGCTGACCTGCATTTGGAGAGTTTTTTCCTCCAGGAGTTCCCTATACCAATGAAATCACTGGTCTAGTCTCTATCTCTTTTTACTTTGGTTTGGTATACACACACACACACACACACACACACACACACACACACACACACACACCCTCAAAGGAGAACCAGTGCATAATAAAGCTGTAATTCCCTTATCAAATTTCTCAGGTTTAACCTGCAAATATTTCCAGTGTATAAAAAAGTGCTAAATTTGAACTGGGTTTCACTCGCAGAATGTCAAAACTGAGAGCGATTATAAAGAGTATTGTTTTTCACACTACTTCACAAACAAAGAAGATACAGTGGGAGACATGGACACACATATTTAACCTGTCCATTTGGCTGTCTTGTTTGCACATATGTGTACTCAGTCAAAGAGGACATCTATTGTTGTTGTTTTCAGCAACATCCTTTGTGACCCCAGTGTGGGTTTTCTTGACAAAAATACTGGAGTAGTTTGCCATTTCCTTTTCCAGCTCATTTTACAGATGAGGAAATTGAGGCAAACAGGGTGAAATGACTTGCCCAGGGTCACACAGCTCAATATTTGAGGCTGGATTTGAACTCAATGAGTCTTCTTGACTCCAGGCCTATCCAATTCACCACACCTAGCTCCTTTGGACATCAGAGACTGAAACTAAACAATTAATAACCAAAAAGTCACTTTCTTTTTGGTCAAGAGACAAGCACTCCACATAGTTAACAACATATGATACCTAAGCAAATGCTGTCCAGAATGAGTTCTCAGAGTCAAAATATTGATGATATTTTAACTATATATTTCTGATACCAAAGTTCATTTTGGATAAAAGCTTATGTAAGTGATGTGGAAAATTGCCATTTGCAAATTATTGTAAAGCATCTTAAAGGTAGACTATCACATTCAGTATATTTATATTTCACAATTCAAACACTCGTGCCAACTGTGCCTTCATTCAAGTAATTGTTAAATAGCACAAGGTCAAGGACACATCCCAGGAATATTCCACTAGAGACCCCCATTGAATCTGACATGGAGCCATTAGTCACTATACACTTGGAGTCTAGTCATTCTGTTTCAAATTCACCTACGAGTACTACTCCCTAGCCCACATTTCTCCATCCTGTTGACATGAATAGATTTTTTTAATGTTCTCACAAAAATCTAGGTAATTTAGAGGTACAGTATTCATGTGATCTACCAATCCAGTAACCCTGTGTAAAAAGGATATAAGATTACTTTGATAGATCCTATTTTTAATGAAGTCATGACTGGCTCTGGGTGATAACTTCATCCTTTCCTAAATATTCACTGCCTTTTCCTTTTATAATTCCCTTCTTAGACTTTTTTCCAGCAACCAAAATCACTGGCCTAGAGTTTGCAGATTCTACTCTCTTTCCTTTTGCTGAAATAAAGATATTTTCCCTTTTCTAGTCCTATGGTACCTTTCTCGTTCTGTACATTTAATGATTACATGGCAAACACATTTGCGATTGAGCTTAGGCTTTGTCTAAGTGATCCCCAAAAGACAGTTTATCTAGAATCAGACAGCTAGAAA
Source organism: Myrmecobius fasciatus (assembly GCA_023553655.1). NCBI lineage: Eukaryota > Metazoa > Chordata > Mammalia > Dasyuromorphia > Myrmecobiidae > Myrmecobius > Myrmecobius fasciatus. Next base: position 67,095 of record JAJPUD010006589.1, on the reverse strand, counting down.
AGCCAGATGTTTGCATGCATGTTTACTTTTCAATGGAAAGTATTGGTATATATTAAAAAGAGAGAATTTAGAGTCCTGATTTGTTTTTCCTCTGCAGATATAACTACCTCATGGAGTTGTTGGGAAGAATGCACTTTGTACATCTTAGAGATTACTGGAAATGAGAATTGTCATTGTTTACATTACATATTTATAACCAAAATGTACTTCTTGCTACTTTGGTTGAGCTAGTTAATACAATCAAATCAGGTATGTATTCACACACAGCTAAAATGAATTGCTTTTTGGGGAGATACACTAAGTTTTTTCAGAATAATAAGGTACTATAGAATCAAAATCATTCCAAAAACAAATATCCAAATGAATATTGAAAAATTCAGTTATACACATTTAATGTTTATTAATATTTAAATATTTGGCAGTTTACAGTAAATGCTATTTGACTGTATCTCCTAGGTTTCATTTAAGTGTGTTTATACATATGCTTAGTTTGGTCTGACCCCCTAACCTCCCCTTTCTTAATAAAAAAACCCATTATTATTTTCCCCTTTTTGAGGGGAGGCAATCAGCGTTAAGTGACTTGCCTGGGGTCACACAACTAGTAAGTGTCTGAGGGCAAATTTGAATTCAGGTCCTCCTGACTCTATCCACTAAGCCATCCTTATTATTTTAGTAAAGGACAAAAATCATCTTAAGAGCAAAAATTGTCAGGGTCAAAAATAATCAAGAATAACCACCAGGAATCACTGCCCTCTGATGTTAAACTCCCAGAGACATTTCTCATTTCCAAGCTAGCTCTCTAGATTCCTCTTTGTCCCACCTGTGAGAATCAAAGCTTTCCCTGCCACAACCCATTCTTCCGTTTAACTTCCTCTGGGTTTTACTAAGTATTAAAAAAAAAGTTACCATAGGAAAGGCAAGATAACATAGTAGACAGATTTAGGAAGACTTGTCCTGTCTCAGACACACAATAGTTGTACAACCATAAGCAAGTCCCTTAACTCCCCAGTATTCTAGACAATTCTTTGATATGTCTATAAGTAATAGACCACTTGGCAATCTGAATTGATGGGAGGACTTTCTATAGCAGGGATTTTACTCACACCAATGAAATCACAGGAACATTTCTTCTACCATGGTCCAAAAACAAAACAAAAAACAAAGGAACAGATCATAGGATTTAATTGGAATTTAAATCATAGATTAAAAGCTAGAATTTGGAAGCTCCTTAGACCAACCCCTTCACGTATGGTCTATAGGTGAGACACCAAAATATGAAAAGACTTGCCTGTGCATGGTCAGACATTGAGAAAGTAACACAGTCCTGACTGATCCTCCGGTTCCCTTAATCTAAATCTAATGTTTTCTCTTCATTGCACCACGCTGGCTATAATCCAGTCTCTTCATTTGACAGATGATGAAATTGGGGGCCAGGAAGAATAAGAGATTTTTGAAGAGGTACACAATATGTGGCAGAGAGAGGATTTCTGGCTTCAGAGCCAATGCTCATTCCACTAGCTCCTTTTTAGAGCATTACCAAGCAACCTTTTTTTTCTCTAAATTAATAATAGTCTAGAATCATTTCTACATTTACAGCTGAAACTTTGGGTACTCAAAATTAACATCTTGATTTTCAGTTTCTTAACCATAACAATAATTGGAAAATTTGGAACATGAGGCTCTGCAAAAGTGAATGTTGAAAACTATCTTTGTGTGAATTTGGAAAAATAAAAAGCTATTAAAAATAAAGTATAGGAAGACCAGAGAGAAGGGGAGATGGGAATCAAAATTTTACAAAAACTAGTATAAATGTAGACCACATGTTTGAGGTTGATTTTTTTCCCTCCAATTTTTTTCCTACCCCCACCATTCTTGGCTATAAACAATATTGGCTAAGGAAGTAGAATAAGAGAAGGGGAAGGGTCCAAGTATAAGATAGATAGATATACAAATACAGATATATATAGCACCTCCTTTGTGCCACACACTGTGCTAAGCACAAATATGATCTTATTAGAGTTATATGGGATACCCTTTCTCATCACTTTTCATACCACTAGAGAGAAGAAAGCACATTCCTAGAGAGCCCTTGGTCAGGGAACATGCCAGGAAGTCATAGTTCAAAGGGGGCAGGGTCACTGGTGATTCTCTGCTGATCCTTTCAAGGCCTGTACTGTTTTCTGGGCAAAAGCCCCCCACTTGACCCCCAAAAAGAGTTTACCACTATCAACTTCAATTTCTTCAGCTGCTACAATCTTCAGCTAAGGAAATGCCAGTCTCCACCTCCCCCAGCTTCTCACCACCATTGGCCTTCACCGTCTGGATGTTGGATCTGAACATGGCAGGTTTGCGTTGCAACTCTCTAGAGCTGCATGGTTTTTGTTGATGGGAACTGGACAAAACAGGAAGGGGAAGAAGACAGGGAGTGAGGAAGAGAAAGACAAGAGACAGCCAAGTGAGACAGACAAGAGAGAACAAGACAGAGAGGAAGAGAGCGAATGAGACAGACAAGACAGAAAAGAGACAGAGAGCATGACAGACAGCACGAGACAGAAAGAAAGTGAGAGACAAACAAGAGACAGAGAGCCAGAGACAGACAAGAGACGGAGAACCTGACAGAGCCAGAGACAGACAAGAGACGGAGAACCTGACAGAGCCAGAGCCAGAGACAAGAGACAGAGAACCTGACAGAGCCAGAGACAGACAGACAAGAGACAGAGTATGAGAGACAGTGCGAGACAGAGAGTGAGAGACGGATAAGAGAGACAAAGAGAGAGAGACAGAGAACTCTTGAGAGTGGTATTTTTGGGGGAGTCAGTGGGTACCAGAATGCAGGGAGGGTCCACCTACCTAGGAGTAGGGAGAGGCCCAGAGACGGGCCACTTAGCACTGCTCAGGAGGGAAGCAAAGAGGAGGGGAGAGGAAGTGAGCCCAGAAATTTCGGAGGGGTAACTTTTTTCAAGGAAAGGTGTTCTGAGCGGCCCCCCCCCCTTCACTGAAAGTGCGTCATCAGGTTTTTGAGCAGGCTCCGTTTTGCCAGTGAAAACCGCCGCGTTTCTCCCACGTGATGTGGGTGCCGACTTTTGATTGGCTGCCTGTGTCTTTACACCTGGTCAGCCTCTCTTTCACTGCCTCTGTTCCTCTCCTCCCTCTCCTTCCCCCACCATAGAATGGGTCCGAAAAATGGGACCCGCGGTGTTTGTGTCTACTTTATATTGTGTATTCCCAGAGTAGCAGAGGTGAGCCTCAAGGGAATTGGAAGCAACGGCGACATTGGACTCCGTTTTGTGGGGGTGGGGGTGAGCCAGCCGAACTTAGGAGCCCGGTGAAACCAGGGTGCCTGGGACTCAAACCCTGTGGTGAGCTGTGAACTTGGAACTGAGACTGTCCTCTCCAGCTCCTCAGGAACCGAGCTAAACTGTGCACCTAATTCCTCTCTGCTCCCCAGTGACACTCCCCACTTTTACCAAAGGGGCCAGGAGGATTAAGTCTCTCAGTGTTGGGGTGAGTAAATTTGAGTATTGGGATTATACCTTTTGAAGTAAATGTTTCCTTTGTAAAACTCCAGGGTTCCATACTCAAATCACCTTGCAAACTTTCGAAGCCCTATCTAAACGGCACATTTTACACAGATGTCCATGAGGATCCAGATGCAGATTCCCAACTTCTCTGTCCTACTGCATGGGAAATTAACACAGGACTCTTCTAGACATTTTCTAAATGCCGCCCCTGGGACACTCCAATTTATGTGGGTGTCCATTTCAAAGCAGTATTGGGTGGGGGGTCAACACTTACTAAAAGCTAAGATTAGGCACCCCCACTGATGTTTACTTTTTTCAGCCAACCAGAGGGTGAGCTTATTCAAAATCACAGCAAATAAAGTGAGTGAAGACCCACATAGGGGGTTATGCTTTCTCTTCGGTTCCCACACCACAAGAGGGGAGAGGGCACACTTCCCGATTACCCTTGACCAGTGAGTTCATACTTGGCATTCTTCGCCAGGGGACACATCTGGGAGGCGCTTGGGTGTTTCAAAGGGGCAGATGTTCACTGATGATGTAATTGTTGCTATTCTCTGTTTTGCTCTGCTGGCCTTTGCAAGGTCCTCTGCTGTCCCTCCAATGCCCTCAATGTGTTTTTTTTTTCTCTTGAAGAAGAATCTAACCGTGTTAAATACCCCTCTTTTCTTTGCCTACTTCACAGTCTGACCAAAATTGTTCAAGTGGCCCTCATCATAAGAAAGTACAAAGGAGACCTAGAAAATGGAATATTTGAAATACTACAGAATATATCATTGATTTCATCCATGCGAACTCTCTATTAGTTAGTAGAAAAGTCTGGAGATGCTGTAACAAACAAAAATACCCATTATCCTGTGGTCATCTTGAGAATTCCCAGGTGTGTATTTTCGAGTTCTTTCCAGCTTGGCAGATTCCATCTAGTATAGCTAGAACATTCTAGAGAGAATCCAAGGTGAAATCCCTACCATGAGGTGACCTTAGATGCAGGACTTTAGTAAAGAGGAAATAAAATCTTAGGATTTAGCACTAGATGAGATCTTGGAAAATTCCTGATTTTGTGAAGGAGAAAGCTGAAATATATAGTGATAAAATACTTGCCCATGGTCACAGAGGTAATAAGTGTAAAAGCTGAGCCTCAGAATCAGGTCTTCTGATTCCAAATGGTTCAAAAACTCTCTTCGTTATACCAAATTGCCTGGTGATGGCTATCTGTAAATAATTGATTGTCATGTAGAAAAGTGATGGCTTTTGTTTAGAGCCAGGAATGATGGGAGAAAGCTACAGAAGTGAAAATTTCATCTCATTTGGTGGTAGGGTGGATCCTGGACCAGTAATTTAATTGGTACAAGAAACTCCCGGATAAGGGGCCCTTAGCGGTGTAGGGGGATACATTCTCTATGATTTAGGACCTCTGAGCAGTGGTCCTGAAACTTTTTTTGGTGTTGGGATGCCCTCCCATTCTTAAAAATTTTGAGGATTCTGCAAAGAGCTTTTATTTATGTGTTATATCTATCACTGTGAATTATTAATAATTAAAACATCTTAGTATTGTAACGAACTTAGTTTTGACTTTGTAGAGTCCTTTTCCTTGCAGACAGAGGTCCCCAGACCACACTTTGAGAGCCATTGTTTTAAGGAAATGCTTAAAATACTGAAAGGTGCAATAGATTGCTTATTACCACTTCTATGTGTTCTATGCACTATACTAGGACTTCTTTTTTTAATTATTCTTTTTTAAACAGCTTTTTATTTTTTCCAAATACATGCAAAGATAATTTCAACATTCACCTTTGTCAAACCTTGTCTTCCAAATTTTGCTTCCTCTCTCCCCCCTCCTCTAGGCAGCAAGCTATCTAATATAGGTTAAACCTGTGCAATTCTTCTAAACATAGTTCCATATTTGTCATGATGCACAAGAAAAATCAGATCAAAAGGTAAAAGGAAAAAAAATACCAAGCAAACAAACAAAAAGGCGAAAATACTATGCTTCAGTCTCCATGGTTCTCTCTTTGGATGTGGATGGTTCTTTCCATTACAAGTCTATTGGAATTGCCTTGAATCATCTCATTGTTGAAAGGAGCCAAATCCTTCATAGTTGATCATCACAAAATCTTATTGCTGTGTACAGCTTTCTCTTGTGTGCCAGGGCTACTTAAGCTTTTTCTACTCATAACTTCTTTTCACCTAGTAACTTTTACATGACTCTGGGTATGTAGGTATATAAAATAGGTATACAAATTAAATATTTACTGATAACAAATCATAATTTTTGACTGCCACATTCAATTATGATACTCATGTGGGATATCTTAAACCACAGTTTAAGAAGCTAGACACTGTACCATACTGCCTTTCAAAAATATAAAGTGTTGCTTCAGAAGGCAGTGAGTTCTTGTCATCAGGTATCTTCAAGTAGAAGGTACGTAACCAATTGTACCAGAATGTTGAATGAGAAGGGATTGTTGTTCTAGTAAGGGTTGGACTAGATCAGTTCTGAGGTCCTTTCCAACCCTGAGACTCTCAGGTGCTTAGATGACATCTAGACCAATGCAGCAAGACAAAGATAAAAGCTAGAAATACCTCCTGATTGCAGGTTGGTGATTTTGGGGGGAAATTGATATTTACAGGCTAGGCTTAGGTTTCTGACAAAGTTAATGTAGCCAACCACAAACGTTTCTTAGACATCATGAGATAATGGAGAGCCTGCTCGATTTTTTAAGTCAGGAAAAGTAGATTTGAATCCTGCCATTGAGATTCACCAGATTTGTGACTTTAGCCAAGTCAGAACTACTTTGAAATTTGGTTTGCTCACATATAAAATGGGAATAACAGTGCCTGCCAGGACTGTTGGGAAACTCATTTGAGATGTGTATATAAATAATTTTACCCACTTAAAACCATATAGAAACATCAATCTTTATTTTTTATTATCTTTAGTCTCCCATGAGTATTGACTACACTGTAAAGCTAATGGCAAAATTAACTTTTTGGGGATGGTGATTAAGGTGGGGAGAAAGGGGGAATGCATAGGCCTGCTTCTTGGTATGGCACTGAAATATTACTCCCTTGGAGTCAGGAGAAATACAGGTTCAGATCTCAACTCAGATACTTTCCATCTGTGTAGTCCTGGGCAAGTCATTTAGCCTCTCTGAACCTCAGTTTCTTTATCTGTAACATGGGGATAATACTTTTTATGACCCACCTCACAGAGTTGTTGTGAAGAAAGTAGTTGATAAATTTTTAATACTTGAACTCCTGTCTAATCTGAACAGACCACTCAAATTTTATATCATCATAATTAACATTTATGTAACTCTTTAATAAGATTAGCAAAATGCTTTATGTGCTCTCCTATTTGGTCCTTACAATAATTCTGTGAGGAAGGTGCTTTTAGAGTCCTCATTTTGCAGATGAAAAAGCTGCTTTAAGTTCAGCAAAACCCTGGAGTTCACACAAGCCTGAATAATGATCAAGCAATGCAATTAGAAACTATAGTGAGTGACTTTTTCTACCCCAGGACTGAAAAAACAAAACAAAACAGAATGTCCCTGGCAATTGGAAAGCCACCAGCAAAGACAGTGTCACCCCTGCCAAGTAAAGGGCATGCATAGCCTGTGAAGCTCTGTGTTCCAGGCTCCACTTTTTCTCAAGGCAGCCATTGCAGAGGGTTATGTTACCAGGAGAAAGCCTTAGGATGATCAGAAAGCTGCAGATGAGGATCTTGAAGCCCAAGGAAACTGTAGCAGGCAGTACTAAGTAGTGTACAATGTAGCACCAACCAGTTTCTTACCACCATGATACACATAGGTTCAGCAGTTCTGAAATCCCTAACACTGTTCTGAAATGCCAGAAAGGGTCCTGAAGATCCAATACTTGAAACCAACTATCCTGGAGGCCCTTGCCCCAGGAGGCAGAGCTCATCCCAAGAATCTAGAGTTGACTACCCTATCCAGAGACACATGAGCAGACAAAATCTAATCCTGACCCAAAGCTTCAATTCTGGTTCTAAAGGTAGAGAGATAATTAAATAAAACATTGATTGGTATGAATATATGCAAACACATATATAAGTTGGCATGTATATGTATCTACATACATGTAAGGTGCACATATGTGTATGTATGCAAATATATGTGTATGTGATATAGACACATATGTCTACATGCACACACCTGCAAACATATGTATACACGCATACACACATATAAAGAGAGAGTAGAGATGAGAAATTCCAACAAGGAACCAGGGACTAACCATTGCAAACAGAAACTCAAAGGGAAAAAAAAATGGATTTTCCAGAAACACAACCCGAATACCTAAAAGAAATGAAGCAAGAGACAAAACATGAAATAAAGCTCTGGAGAAAAAAATTGGAAGAAGAATAAGTAGTTTTAAATGAGAAGGTGGTGAACCTTATGCAGGAAATGAATTCTCTGAAAACTAAAATTAATCAAGTAAAAATCAATCTCCTTTTTATCTTCTATCGTACATGAGGAAGTGCTCTTTTCAGGGGGAGTTTGAATTCAGAATTTTAAAAAAAAAGTTTAAAGAAAGCTTCAATACTCTAGCTTCATTAGTGTGGTAGTGTGGACATTCCTTGAATGAAGCAGATCACAACTACCTATCCTGGGCATTTCTTAATTATGCCAATGTCTTCCTTCTTTTTTAGGCTACATTTCTGACATTTTCCCCTCCATCCTACTCTCCAGAAATTTTTCAGCTTTCTTTTTTGTATTGTTTTCTTCCATTAAAAGATAAGCTCCTTGCAGGCAGGAACTGTCTTTCTTTCTACTTCTGTTTTTTTCTGTCATATCGCACAATGCTTGGGAATTAGTAAGAAATGCTTGTTGAATTGACTCCAAGAAGTATAATATTCCAAGAAGTTTAAACTACTATTAGTATGACTGTTAGAAACTTGTTCATGATTCTACTTGTCTAGACATAACACTTTATTATAAATTTTACTTTTCATAATTGACTTAAACTGGAATCTTACAAGAATAAAGTGTTGCTTACATAAGTCTTTATTTTAGCATCCATGCTAGAGTATTATCTAGATACAATATGTCCTGCATTTTGAGCTCATGAAGAATAATGGTTTTTATATGTATTCTCCTTTATTCTAGTACTCCCTGCATTCAGCTCTATGAAACCCTAGCTTAACATCAAAAATGACAGTTCCTTAAGCTTCATGCCTTACATATGTCATTCCTTGTAAGTATGTTCTTTAAAACCCTGGACCTCTTAGTTTAACAGGGAACGTGAGGTGAAATCCAGAAAATATTTTTTTTTCGAATGTAAAATAATTTTTCCCCTGATGTTGATCCTTTTAAGTGATGGAAACCTTTCAGTCTGTAGTCTCAACTGCCAGTCTCTGGGGTGTATGGTGTGGAGTGAGAAAAGAGGGTGATTGATAGTGCTGTAAAGCCAGTCACCTGTGCTCACAAAGCAGATCTCAAATCCTGGAATCCTTCCAGTCTTCTCTGCCACAGCCTCCAGCTCCAAATAGCCTGGGCCAGCAGCCACTTCAGTTGGCATCTGGTGCTGGAGACCTCTTCTGTGTCCAGTTTAATTTAAAGTTTCTACTTTAATCAATTTTCAAATCCTGTCACTACTACCTTTGTAACATTTCTCAAATACCTTGCTTTCTTTCCTCTGACATTGGTTCAGGTCCTCAGTACTTCACTCCTGGACTATTGCAATAACCTACTAGTTAACCTCCATACCTCATCTCTCTCCCTATTCTAGTCCATCCTCCATTCAGACGTCAAATTAATCTTTTTTTTTCTTTTTTGCTGAGGCAATTGGGGTTAGGTGACTTGCTCAAGATCACACAGCTAGGAAGTATTAAGTGTTTGTGGCCGGATTTGAACTCAGGTTGTCCTGACTTGAGGGCCGGTGCTGTATCCACTGTGCCATCCAGCTGCCCCAAATTAATCTTTCTAAAGTGCAGTTATGATTATATCTCACAATCACATACACACACACACACACACACACACACCTCAATAAATTCCAGTGGTTCCTTATTATGTTGTTGTTTAGTCATTGTAGCCATGTCCAATTCTTTGTGACCCTATTTGTGGTTTTCTAGGCAGAGATACTTGTGTGGTTTACTACTTCCTTCCCCACATACAGATGAGAAAACTGAGGCAAGGACAGTTAAGTGGGTTGTCCAGGGTCATACAGCTATTAAGTGTCCAAGACCACATTTGAATTTATGAAGTCTTTATGATTCCCAACTGGGTGCTCCATCTACTGCAGTGCCACCTAGCTGCTCTCTTATCATATCCACAATGAAATATAAAATACTTTGGCTTGTAAAGCCCTGGACTATTCCTACCTTTCCATTCGTCTTTGGCTTTGACTCCCCTCACATATTCTGAGATCCAGTGACATGTCTCCTCCCTGTTCTTGAGTACCAGACACTTCATTTCCCAGCTCTGTGAATGTTTGCTGACTATCCATTCATGTACCTCTCTCTTTCATCTCCACCTCCTTGATTTTCTGGTGTCTTTCAGGTTTCAGCTAAAAGCTTCACCATCTGTAGGAAGCATTTAGCAGTTATCTTTAATCTTAATGTTTTACCTTTGGGATTACCTCCCAATTTATCTTGGTTTTGCCCTGTATAGATTTGTTTGCATATTATCTCCTCCATTAAATTGTGAGCCCCTAGAGAACAGGGGCTATTTTTGCCTTTCTTTGTATCCCCAGGCACAATGTGCCTGGCACATAGTAGGTGGTTAATAAATGCTGGTTGATTGGCTGACTGCCACTCTCCATCTAAAGAGGGGCTATCAGTTTAGTGGGGTTTTTCAAACTTTGATAACTATATTTCAAAATAATTGATATTTAAAAGTAATCGCATGTATTTTATCCTTTTAAAATATTTTAGTATTACTCTATTATTATTTTAAAATATTATTCTAAGAAAAGGTCCATGAACCTTGGTTTAAAAAAAATGCTTCAATACAACTGGTTTCCTCTGGAATTTTATTTTATTTTATGCATTTAAAAACATTTATTTTGAGAAGGGTGCCTCTGGCTTCTCCAGACAACCAAAGGGGCCCATGAACAAAAAATTAAGAACCCCTCATCTAGAGGTCATCTGATAAAGTCCTCTAATGGCATTGCCACCCAGAACGCTCACCAGTCTTCTTGTGGATCAATTATCTCTGGAATTTCCTCAGTGCCCTCTGCAGTTGCCAGGGAAACAAACATTCTCTTGTCATGCTCCCAGCTACCCATGATTTCTCCATTGCCTTTCTCTGATACAGATATGAACAGTTCTCCCTGTTCTCTTTCTTAATCTGGATTCCTTTCAGGAGTTTACTCCCTTGTACTTGGACCCTACTAATGTACCCAGAAAGTGTGCTCTGAATTTTCATCTAAAGATAAGGGAACAAGTTTTCATATTGTACCTTCTGCATGCCAGTAACTGTACTAAGTGCTTTTGTAAAAAAGCAAACAAATAAATATTATCCTATTGAATATGCACATCAACCCTGTGAGGTAAGTATTATTGTCACCATCACTCTATATTGAAGGTACTGTTGCAAATAGGGTTAAATGACTTGTCTAGGCTCAAACTACTACTAAGTGTCAGAGGCTGATTTTGACTTGTATGCCAACACTCTATCCACTGAACTATCAGTTGTTTAATCTTAAAGTTACCGCGTATGAATTTTCACTGGGTACACACATACCAGAGGTGGTTACGAAACCCAATTCAAAATTTCACTGAAGGTGGCACTGAAGTGAATAGAGCACTAGTCCTCAAGCCAGTACAACCTGAGTTCAAATTTGACCTTAGACAAATCCCTTAACTCCAAATGCTTCCAAAAAAAGAAAAGAAAATTTCACCCAAAAGAATTCAATCCAGCACCACCTTCTTTCCCTCCCTCACAACCACTTAATCCCAATAGATGAAAGGATAAGCTATCTATTTTGGGGGAAAAGTTCTTTCCAACTCTTTACCAGTCTTCCTGCCCCCCTTTCTCCATTGCACCCCATATTGAAATGCCTAAATAATCTTCTATTCAATACCTCCATCATATCCAGTCTTCCTTATTGTATAATATATTTTGGAAAACACATTTGTCCTGGGTTCAAATTTTGGCATATTTATAATATGAAAGACCATAGGTAAGTCACTTAATTTCCATGTGCCTCAGTCAACTCCTTAAGGCTTAGCCACTTATTAAGTGACACAAGGGTTGATCTTTGTGTCTGTTGGAGTTCCCTACTTCTAGGGCATTCCCTAGTTCCCTACGTTGCAGAATCACAGCTCCTTCATTTCTTTACTTACTATTATTGTTACTGAATCGGGTCTAGAATCTCGTGTCTGATATTCAAGGCCCTCCAAAGTCTGGCTCTAGCCTCCTCTTCCAGCTTTATCTCCTACTACTCTCTTTCATGTCTCCTTTGCTTTCGCTAAACCAGTTTGCTCACTTTCCTCTCAGTGTATCCAGTACTTCATCACCTCTGTGTCTCTAATTCTGTGACTCCCTGTGCTCCACATTTCTTCTGCTTACAGACATTTCAGAAACTGATTAGCTGTGTAAATTTGGGGCAAGCCACGAAAGCTTTCTGATTCTGTTTCCTTGTCTGTGGAGTGGGGAAGATAGCAGCACCTATTGCATAGGAATGCTGCAAAGGTCAAAAATGATAAGGTAAGTAGAATGTTTGGCCAACTTAAAGCCCTACAGGAACTGAACCTCTTATTATTGTTATTCTGTCTCTCTTGTGAGACTCAAACCCTTGCAGGCAAAATGGGTCCTTCCTTTGGACTCTCCTGGCATTTTCCTGCTCTACTTTCTATCATCTATGTCTTGATCTCCTTTTTTAGATTGTAAGCTTCTTAAAGGTGAAGGTAGGTAGATAGATGGCTCTGGGCTGGGAGGCAGGAAGATATGTTCAAATCTAGCTGCACTAATCATAACCTCTGTTTGACTCAGTTTCCTTAACTGCAAAATGGGGATAATAATTGAACATACTTCCCAGGCTTGTTGTGAGGATCTAATTAGATAATAATCATAAAGTACTTAATAAGTATCCTATAAATGTTAACCATGCTAATTAGTAGTAATAGCAGTACTATTCTCCTTTTGTGGGCTATGGGCTTCTTGAGGGAGAAAGCAGCTATATAGTGCAGAGAAGAGAACACTGAACCTGGAATGAGAAAAATCTGAGTTCAAATCCCGTCTTAGACATTAGCTATCTGTGTGAACTTGGGCCAGTCACTTAACCTCTGAGCCTCAGTTTTCTCATCTGTAAAATGGGGATAATAATAGCCGCTTACCTTTCAGAGTTGTGAGGAGCAAATAAAATGTTATTTGTAAATCTCTCCCCAAACCTAAAAACTCAATAGAAATGCTAGCTATTATTATTAGAAAGAGCCTTAGAGGTCACTTAGTTTATCCCCTTCCTTTCACTTTACAAATGAGGAAACTGTTTACCAGAAAGTTGATGTGACTTTCCTGAGCACACATGTATTAAACAGAAGAGATGAGATTTAATCCCAGGTCCTTTGACTCCAAATCCTTCTATGCTGCCAGTCTGCCTCTGTCAGACATTGCACTATATTTCCCCCTGTTGTGTCTCCCAAAGCACTTAGCACTGTGTCTTGAACCTAATCTGTACTCACTAAATGTTTGAGTTGAATTTAATTGAATTATTCAGCTAAGGCCAAAGATGTCTGTGCCCATTTGCCTTCCTATCTCCTCCCATCTACAGTTTTTTTTTTTTAAATGAACATGCCTCAGTGCGCTGTGAACTTGACAATATGGCAGAAAAGCTTTCTCACAGAAACATGCTTGAAGGAAAAAAAATGTTGTGATCTTTGCTTTGGTGAGAGTCAAGACAGAAGTGGAAATAGCCCAAGCACAGTTTAATAAACAAGTCTCGAAATGGTTCTTGACTCGAGTGACATTCACACTCGGCAGTTTCCATGCTCTTTCTGGCCGTTATATCTTGCTCAAGGGCAAATGCTGCTTCTGAATAGGCTAAATACATGCATGAGTCTTCAAGAAAGAAAACAGCAACAAAAAAGTTGGCTGGTTAGATTAGCTGGGGAAATTGGGGCTGAAAGCCTTGAGATGTGTTTGAGGAATGACTCAAGGAAACCTAGTATTGTGTAAGAGGTTCAGTTAGCTCTCCTAGACAATTATCATACACACTTAAATTTACTGGATGTTAAGCCCAAATACCTTAACCAAGTATGAATCTATCTCATTAATCATTCAATGGGTGTGAACAAAGCTTGGACAGCTCCTCAGATCATTTAATCATTATGATCTACAAGCTCCACAAGCACTCTCCTTTCTCAAGGAATTCAATACCTGGTCACAGGGGAAGGGAAGGATATAAGCATTTATACAGCACCTACTACCTTGTTCCAGGCACCAGGGTAAGAGAAGATAATGTTATTATCTCTTTTGGTGTGTATGGAATATACAGCTTTTCTTCAGGACCTGACTCACAACCCTCATTCTTCTGAAATTCCATCTATATTCTGATGGCCTCTCAGACACCCTGACCTTCTAATTCAATAATCTCCTCACCTGTCATGATGTTGCAGCTTCTTCAGGCACCCACAGAAATACTTTCAATCTTACCACTATGACTATGCCCCTTCCTTAATTTTAAACTTAGAAATTCCCTTTTCTGACCATGATCCTCCCACCTCTTGTTCTGCCTTTCCACTTCTAAACTCATTTGTTGGCCAATGTATTCATTGACAGTGGGAAAATTATTGGAAAGTACCAGTGGTAAAAAAACAAAAAGACATCAATAAATCTACTTTTAAGTCAAGGGGCACAGCCCAATGAGGAGGGAGTAGCAGGGGCACAGGACACACTACTCTATATATGCAGCAATATTGAGATAGAGGGCCCATTAGTCATTGCCCCTTCAGGAGTTAGTAGAAATAAGATAGAGGAGGCGGACTCTGAGAGAGGGAAAAGATTATAGCAGCCAGTGGTGGTTTCATAGAGGATCATATGTATGGACACTGCAGTAAAGAAGCACATTTTTTCCTAGTTCTTGGGGCCAAAGGCTTATTTGTTAAATGCTAGTTATAGCTCTGGCTTAGAAGAACATTTCCCATGAGCATCAAATCAGGGCTGAACTTCCATTGGTACGAATGTACTTGTCTGTGTGGTATGAAATAGCAAAAGTTTGCATTTACAAGTTCCTGGTAATAGTCCTGTTAAGTACTAAAAGTGTTGTTTAAGGTCCAGTCAAGGCAACAATCATTTATCATGTCCTTACATGTCAGGCACAGGAGTCTAAGGATCTGAGTACAAATTCTTCCTCTACTACTTATTACCTTGTGAGCTTGGAAGAAATCAGTTCACCATCCAACTCCCCATTCATTTCTCTCATCATGTCTCTGTCAAGTAGAAACAGGAGCTGTTCAACCATCCAAAAGGATCCCTGTGGGCACATACAGTCTTAAGAAATAATGTATTTATATCAACTTTGTATTAATATCAATTTTGCTGTATTTTCATTTATTTAATATTTCCCTATTAATGGGTCAGCACTTGGGCCACATGTCTGAAGTCCCTTGCTGTGCTAAAGCTGTGAATCTCTGATCCAAATCCATTGTCTTATCTACTATACCATGCTGCCTCTCTGGTTCTCAGTGACCCCATGGCTTTACCCACTTGCCATACAATTCCCCCTCTTTGGCTCATTAATAGATAGGAGATGGACCTCCCTGGAGAAAATGACCTAGTGTTGTATGGTTCCACCCTTGCTGCCACGCCACCTCCAACCAACTCGCATTCTCTCGCTGTCTCTCTGTCTCTCTCTCTGTCTCTGTGTGTGTGTCTGTGTGTCTCTTTCTCTGTCTTTCTCTGTCTCTCTCTGTCTCTCAACTAAAGCTAATGTACCCCAGGGGAAGATCTAGGACTTGGCCCCACATAAAATAGGTCGGAATACTTCTTTATATAGCCTGACTGTTCAGGACAATCCAGTGTAAGAATTCTCTTCCGGGGGGAGGGGGCTGGGGGGGGGGAAATAATACTTATGGAATTTGGAGCTCAAGTCTGCCACAAAGATGGTCATGGAGCCAGAAACTTCTGTCCTTCAACAGAAACTGAGGCCCAGAGAAAATGAAAGCAATTTGTTGGGGGTCATTCAGAGATGAGATCTTCCTCTGTATCTAAACTTAGATCCCTTTCCATTACAACCCAAGGCAAGTCTGAAAATTGGAGAAAGAACTGAGCATTTATTAAGTACCTACTATGTGCCAGGCACTGTACTAAATGCTTTACAAATATTATCATTCTCTCTTTCTTGAAATAGCACTTTTTCTAGTTATAAAACAAAATAAAAACAAAAAGAAAAGAAGCTTGGTTCCACAGAAGAGATAAGTGAAGATACTTAACCTCTGCTCTGGTACAGAGGTACAGAGGATGGGGGTTGTCACATGCCAGCTTGAGGTTTGGCTCAGTTGTAGTATACTGACTGAGAACATCATATATTTTCCAATTTATTAACTGGTTTGGTGGAATCCCCCCCACCCCGCTTTTCCTTCTTTTTCTTTCTTCTTTTTAAAAGAATTCTTTGTTATATAGAATGACTCTTTGGGAGGAGGTGGGAGGAAGTGGGAGAGGGATCTGAGGGAATGAAGGTGATGTAAAAACAAAACATATAAATAAAAATCCATTCATTAAAAATAGTCCACTTGGCTCCAAAGATTAGATTTGGATGCTGTCCCTTCTTTGCAGGATTAGGAAATGTGAAACACCCCCTCTAATGTCATATTTGTTGTATTACTTTTGTTGAACTTTTTCTGCATTTTTTTCTATTTCTGCTTTTCTATTTTCTCCTCTTTTTATTCTCATGATTCTCTGGCAAAAGGGAGGGCAACATCTTATTGGGAAAGAAAAATGATATCACAACAAAAATATCATTTAAGACA
This sequence comes from Myrmecobius fasciatus, assembly GCA_023553655.1. Taxonomy (NCBI): domain Eukaryota; kingdom Metazoa; phylum Chordata; class Mammalia; order Dasyuromorphia; family Myrmecobiidae; genus Myrmecobius; species Myrmecobius fasciatus. The sequence goes on along the minus strand of JAJPUD010006589.1, from coordinate 50,643 downwards.
CTTAAAAAAAATTAGTTTTTACAAAAATTCCTCTCTGTCTAAACAAAACCAAAGGCTGGGGCTACACACGCAAAGTATATGCTATCCAGACTCCCAGTGTGGCCATAGATGAATATATCATGTACAAGGTCTCAGACTGGGAGGACATCGACTGGAAAACCTGGACTCTTGGGTCCAAGCTGTGCCATATAGCAGTTACTTAACCTCCATAACGATGATGTCCTAATACTTGTCCTGCAACTTTAGCAATCAGTCATTTCTCAATATAGAAGCAATTGAATTTAGCACCTAGTTAGCAAGAACACCTGTGTAAAATCGGAAACTTCCAAATAGCCATGGTCATCTGCCTAGTAAGCTGTTGTCAGGTCCGCTGGGCTGGTCTCCTTTGAAGGGGGAGCACACATATGCAAAATTTGCTAGCTATATTTTGTGCTACAAGGTATGCTCTTACAATTTGAGGGGGAACAGAGAGATGATGTGTCTTTTCCAGGGTCACACAGTTAGCAGAGACTTGAAACCACAAAGTCCTAACTGAGGCTAGCCCTTTGTCCAATATCCACACATTTGGTTGTGTTGAGGTCCATACAAAAAAACACATCAACAGAAAAAATCTTGTAAAACCTGCCTCACCAGGCTGTGGGGAAGATTGACTGAGATAATGTCTTTTAAGCACTTTGTCATCCAAAAGCTCCATATGATAAAATGCAAGCTATTATTAAAAGTGAACTAGCCCTTTCTCTTATTTGCAACCCTTTCTATGGCTCTGGGCAGATTGCAGGCACTGTTACTTTCCAAAGCCACTCCCTCTCTCTTCCTCCCTACACCTTCACTGCCTTTGCAGCACCCATTCAGCTTGATATTCAGTCCAAATACATGGAATCCACTTCAAATGACCTGTTTGAGGGGTGTTTTTATGATGTTGCCAAATATCATGTGGAGCTTCTGAACTAAGAGGTTTAGAATCCTATTCTAAGCAGCAGCCATTCTGGGAAGTTTTCAAATCCGGTATGTTTGTATCAGGAAATTTGGATCAAAGATTTCCTTCCCTGTAATAACTTCATTTTTTTTTTCTTTCTTTCTTTCCTAAACCTACAAAAGGGAATATGAGTTGAATATACCAGTCTTTCACTACTTCATCCAGTGAAATGCATTCATGTTTCTCTTTTTATATTTCCTTAGATATGATGGAAAGAGCACTGGATTTAGAGTGAGAGGCTCTGAGTTTGAATCTCAAGAACTGTGTGATGTTGGACTTGTGGGCCTCAGTTTACTTATTTGTGAAATGATAGATTTGGACAAATGACTTCTAGGATTCTTTCCAGTTTGAAATCCATAATCCTCTTCCTTAGAAGGTCAATTACCTGTAGGCAGAACCTGTTTGGCTTTTGTTTCTGTAGCCCCAGGGCCGAGTATATTCTTGGGGAAAATGTTAAATGAAAGTCCAGCTCCATTTCCACCTACTTGTATTGGAATTCCTCAGAGTGCCCTATATCTGAAACAAAGTTCCTTTACAATTTACTTCCTGTTCTACTCATTTAACTTGAAAATTGGTTATTTAGTATTTATCCTTATTTTTTTTTTCTGTTCTATTCACGCAATTCAGTGTTCAGCTGCTAGAAGGCAGAAAACATTGGACCTTGTACATAATAAAAATGTTATAAATGTTGATTGTTGTTTAGGCTAATTTAGTACCAATAAATAAAAAAGGAATACTGGAAAATTAAGTAGATTTTGCACATATCTTCCTCTGATGCCCTACTAGTATATGCAGGTGATCCTGGTTCTCAAAGGCGATGCCAATGTCAGCGTTCAGAAGAAACCCCAAAAGGCTGGGGGTCACAGACCAGTGTTTCGAGGTGTCTCAAAAGAATTTGCAGGCTTGAACCCATCTCCAAGTCAAGGGGCAAAGTTTATTGTAATTTTTACAACATTTGAAGCAGGCTAAATTCCAAAAGGATTTAGCAAAGAATCAGGAGCAAGGAGACAAATTTATCCTGTGCTTCATTTCATTGATATGCTAATTTTGTTGCCCAGAGGTAGAATTGAGGGAGGGATCTCTTCACTATTGTCTCAGGAATTTGGATATCACTGACCAGCAGATTATCTATTTGGCAGTCAGCAATGTTTGTAGGACTATCCTAAGGCCAGAGGATTTTAAAGTCAGATAGATTGTTAGAACAAAAGAGCACCCTAAGTTCAGGGGATCCCATCACTGCTGTGTTTACCCTAGGAGCTGTACTCCATCTCCAACATTGGCAACCAATTCCTTAGAGTCAAAGATCAAAAATTCAAAGCAAATAAAGATAATTTCTGTCTACTAATTGAAACTTTTCATCCATATCCCACCAGTGCCCCGCCACAGGACTAATGGCATTGAGAAACAGCTAAAAGTTTGGGCCATATTTTTATTTTTATTTTTTTATTTTTTTTTTGGATTCCAATTCTTTCTTTCTTTCTTTCTTTTTATAAAGCTTTTTATTTACAAAACATATGAGTGATTTTTCTACATTGACCTTTGCAAAAACTATTTTTTTCCCAAGCTTTTCCCCTCCTTCCCCCCATCCCCCACCCCTAGATGACAGGTAATCTAATACATGCTACATAGGATAAATTATATGACAAATACAATACATGTATACATATCTATACAGTTATCTTACTGCACAAGAAACATCAGATCTAGAAAGAAAAGAAGAAAAAAACAACCTAAGAAGGAAAACAAAATGCTTGGAAATATTCACAGGAAGCATTAAAATGCTGTGTTGTGATCCGCACTCAGTTCCCACAGGCCTCTCTCTATATGTATATGACTATCTTCATCGCTGAACAATAGGAACTGGTTTGAATCACATCATTGTTGAAGAGAACCATGTCCATCAGAATTGATCATCCTATAGTCTTGTTGCTGTGTATAATGTTCTCTTGGTTCTGCTGATTTCATTCAGCATCAGTTCATGCAAATCTCTCCAGGCCTCTCTGAAAGCCTCCAGTTGGTCATTTCTTACAGAACAATAATATTCCATAACATTCATATACCATAATTTATTCAGCCATTCTCCAATTGATGGGCATCCTTTCAATTTCCAGTTTCTTGCCACTACAAAAAGGGCTGCCACAAACATTTTTGCACATGTGGGTCCCTTTCCCTCCTTTAAGATCTCTTTGGGATATAGGCCCAGTAGAAACACTGCTGGGTCAAATGGTATGCACAGTTTGATAACTTTTTGAGCATAGTTCCAAATTGCTCTCCAGAATGGTTGAATCTGTTCACAGTTCCACCAACAATGTATCAGTGTCCCAGTTTTCCCACATCCCCTCCAGCAGTTATCATTATAATTTCCTGTCATTTTAGCCAATCTGACAGTGTGTAGTGGTATCTCAGAGTTGTCTTAATTTGCATTTCTCTGATCAATAGTGACTTGGAGCACCTTTTCATGTGACCAGAAATAGTTTCAATTTCTTCATCTGAAAATTGTCTGTTCATATCTTTTGACCATTTATCAATTGGAGAATGGCTTGAATTCTTATATATTTGAGTCAATTCTCTATATATTTTAGAAATGAGGCCTTTATCAGAACCTTTGGATGTGAAAATATTTTCCCAGTTTACTGCTACCCTTCTAATCTTGTCTGCATTTATTTTGTTTGTACAAAAACTTTTTAATTTGATATAGTCAAACTTATCTATTTTGTGATTAATGATGACCTCTAGTTCTTCTTTGGTCACAAATTCCTTCCCCCTCCACAGGTCTGAGAGGTAAACCATCCTACATTGTTCTAATTTGTTTATAATATCATTCTTTATGCCTAGATCATGAATCCATTTTGACCTTATCTTGGTATATGGTGTTAGGTGTGGGTCCATGCCTAATTTCTTCCATACTAGTTTCCAATTATCCCAGCAGTTTTTGTCAAATAGTGAGTTTTTATCCCCAAACTGGGGTCTTTGGGTTTATGAAGCACTAGATTACTATTGTCATTGAGTAGTTTGTCCTGTGAACCTAACCTATTCCACTGATCCACTACTCTATTTCTTATCCAGTACCAAATGGTTTTGGTGACCACTGCTTTATAATATAGTTTTAGATCTGGTGCAGCTAGGCCACCCTCATTTGTATTTTTTTTTCATTAATTCCCTTGAAATTCTTGACCTTTTGTTTTTCCAGATGAATTTTGTTGTTATTTTTTCTAGGTCAGTTAAATAATCTCTTGGGAGTTTGATTGGTATAGCACTAAATAGATAGATTAGTTTAGGTAGTATTGCCATCTTTATTATATTCGCTCGACCTATCCAAGAGCATTTGATGTTTTTCCAATTGTTTAGATCTGACTTTATGTGTGTGGAGAGTGTTTTGTAGTTTTGCTCATATAGATCCTGACTTTCCCTTGGCAGATATATTCCCAAATATTTTATACTATCGATAGTTATTTTGAATGCAATTTCTCTTTGTATCTCTTGCTGTTGCATTTTGTTGGTGATGTATAAAAATACTGATGATTTATGTGGATTTATTTTGTATCCTGCAACTTTGCTAAAGTTGTGGATTAATTCTAATAGTTTTTTAGTTGATTCTCTAGGTTTCTCTAAGTAGACCATCATATCATCTGCAAAGAGTGATAATTTGGTTTCCTCATGACCTACTCTAATTCCTTTAATCTCTTTTTCTTGTCTTATTGCCAAGGCTAGCATTTCTAGTACAATATTGAACAGTAATGGTGATAGTGGGCAACCTTGTTTCACCCCTGATCTTATTGGGAATGGTTCCAGTTTATCACCATTACATATGATGCTAGCTGATGGTTTGAAATAGATGCTACCGACTATTTTAAGGAAAAGTCCATTAATTCCTATACTCTCTAATGTTTTTAATAGGAATGGATGTTGGATTTTATCAAATGCTTTTTCTGCATCTATTGAGATTATCATGTTTTTTGTTAATTTGGTTATTAATATAATCAATTAAGTTAATAGTTTTCCTAATATTGAACCATCCCTGCATTCCTGGTATAAATCCTACTTGGTCATGGTGTATTATTGTGGGAATGATTTTCTGTAATCTCTTTGCTAATATTTTATTTAAGATTATTGCATCAATATTCATTAGGGAGATTGGTCTATAATTTTCTTTCTCTGTTTTTGTTTTACCTGGTTTAGGTATCAGTACCATGTCTGTATCATAAAAGGAGTTTGGTAGGAGTCCTTCATTCCCTATTTTTTTCAAATAGTTTATATAATATTGGAGTTAAGTGTTCTTTAAATGTTTGGTAGAATTCACATGTAAATCCATCTGGTCCTGGGGATTTTTTCTTAGGGAGTTGATTAATGTCTTCTTCTATTTCTTTTTCTGAAATGAGATTATTTAAGTAATTTATTTCCTCTTCTGTTAATCTGAGCAATCTATATTTTTGTAGATATTCCTCCATTTCACTTAGGTTATCAAATTTATTGGCATAAAGTTGGGCAAAGTAACTCCTGATTATTGCTCTAATTTCTTATTCATTGGTGGAAAGTTCTCCCTTTTCATTTTTGAGACTAACAATTTGATTTTCCTCTTTCCTTTTTCTAATTAAATTAACTAGAGGTTTATCTATTTTGTTGATTTTTTCATAAAACCAACTTTTAGTTTTATTTATTAATTCAATAGTTTTTTTTTTACTTTCAATTTTACTAATCTCTCCTTTTATTTTTAGGATTTCAAGTTTGGTATTTGATTGGGGGTTTTTAATTTGTTCTTTCTCTAGCTTTTTTAGTTGCAAGCCCAATTCATTGATTTTCTCTTTCTCTATTTTATGCAAATAAGCATGTAGAGATATAAAATTTCCCCTTATTACTGCTTTGGCTGTATCCCACAAATTTTGGTATGTTGTCTCATTATTGTCATTCTCTTGGATGAAATTAGTAATTGTGTCTGTAATTTGCTGTTTCACCCATTCCTTCTTTAGGATAAAATTATTTAGTTTCCAATTGGTTTTTGGTCTATTTTCTCCTGGCCTTATATTGCATGTGATTTTTATCCCGTCATGATCTGAAAAAAATGCATTTATTATTTCTGCCTTCCTGCATTTGATTTTGAGGTTTTTGTGTCCTAACACATGGTCAATTTTTGTATAAGTTCCATGGACTGCTGAGAAAAAAGTAAACTCCTTTCTGTTTCCATTTAATTTCCTCCAAAGATCTATCATACCTAACTTTTCTAACATTTTGTTTACCTCCTTAACTTCTTTCTTATTTATTTTGTGGTTTGATTTATCAAGTTCTGAGAGAGGGAGGTTGAGATCCCCCACTATTATAGTTTTGCTGTCTATTTCTTCTTGCATCTCTCAACTTTTCCTCTAGGAATTTCCATGCTATACCACTTGGTGCATACATGTTTAGTATTGATATTGCTTCATTATCTATGTTACCCTTTAGGAAGATATAATTTCCTTCTTTGTCTCTTTTAATGAAGTCTATCTTTGCTTTTACTTGGTCTGAGATCAGGATTGCTACCCCTGCTTTTTTTGTTCACCTGAAGCATAATAGATTCTGCTCCACCCTTTTACCTTCACCCTGTATGTATCTCTGTGTTTTAGATGTGTTTCTTGTATACAACATATTGTTGGATTCTGGTTTTTAATCCAGTCTGCTATCTGCTTCTGCTTTAAGGTAGAGTTCATTCCATTCACATTCCCAGTTAAAATAACCAATTCTGTATTTCCTGCCATCTTATTTACCCTAGCTTATGCTTTTCTCTTTCTTATCCCCTTTCCCTCCTCCCTACTATTTTGCTTTTGATAACCACTTCCCTCAAACAATCCTTCCCCTTTAGAGCCCCACCCACCCCTTTTTCCCCCTTTCCCTCCTGTTTCCTTATAAGTATGTCTCTTATTCCTTCAGAGCCAAATCTGATGAGATGGAGATTAACCAAATTCTCATTCCCCTCCCCTTTTCCCCCTCAGTCATTATAGGTTTTCTTTGCCTCTACATGTGATGTAATTTCCCTTATTTTACCTCCTTTTCCTCTTCTTCCAGTGTTATCCCTTTTCTACCTCTAATTTCTTTTTCAGTTTATCATATCATAATAATCATAAAATCACAATAATCATATCACAATAATCATAAAATCACAGTAATCATATCATAATCATAATGTAATAATAGATTCATAAAATTAACCCTCATTCTATAAGTATCTATAACATAAATATAGTTCTCAAGAGTTTTTTTTTTCTTGTTACCTTTTTATGTTTCTCTTGTGTTCTGTGTTTGTAGATCAAATTTTTTGTTCAGTTCTGGTCTTTTCAGTAGAAATAGGTGAAATTCTCCTATATCATTGAAAGACCATCTTCTTCCCTGGAAGATAATGCTCATTCTAGCTGGGTAACTTATTCTTGGCTGTAATCCAAGTTCCTTTGCCCTTCGGAATATCTGATTCCAGGCCCTTCGATCCTTCAAAGTAGAAGCTGCTAGGTCCTGTGGGATCCTAATTGTGGCTCCCCGATATTTAAATTGTTTCTTTCTGGCTTCTTGTAATATCTTTTCCTTGGTATGATAGTTCTGGAATTTAGCCACGATATTTCTGGAGGACTTAATTTTTGGGTTTCTTTCAGGAGGTGATCGGTGGATTGTTTCAAGGAATATTTTGCCTTCTGGGTCTAAAATATCAGGGCAGTTTTCTTTTATGATTTCCTGGAAGATAGTGTCTAGGTTCTTTTTTTCATCATGGCTTTCAGGAAGCCCTATAATCCTTAGATTGTCTCTCCTAGATCTATTTTCCAGGTCACTTGTTTTTCCTAGGAGATATTTCATGTTTTTCTCTACCTTTTCATTTTTTTGTTTTTGTTTGACTGATTCTTGAAGTCTTGATGAGTCATTCATTTCCAATTGTTCGATTCTAATTTTTAATGTCTTATTGTCTTCAGTTACTGTTTTTAATTCCTTTTGCAATTGACCAATTACATTTTTTTGTTCATTGCATTCTTTTTCCATTTTTTCTATTTTATTTTGCAGTGATCTCATTTTGTTTCCCCATGTTTCTTCTAACTCTCTTTTAAAATTTTTTATGCAATCTTCAAAGAAAGCCTTGTGACATGGAGACCAGTTTATGTCTTTCTTTGGGGCTTTTTCTGGAGTTGCTTTACCTTTAGGGGCCTCAGGATTTGGGGTCTGTTCTTCCCTCTCTCCATAAAAGTTGTCTATGGTGAGAGCTCTTTTTGGTTTTTTATTCATTTTTTTTAAAGGTGTGAGGTATGTTTTGAAGTTCTTCCAGAGTATCTTCTTCTAGAATCGTGTTGTCCTCCAGATAATGTGGATTTTTTTGCTTCAAAATCAGTCTAGAGACTTCATATGTTGTTGGTTTGATTGAAGGTTAGAGGAGGTTACAGAGACTCCTGTCTGATCTTCGCCGCCATGGCTCCACCCCCGGAAGGAAGTCTGGGCCATATTTTTAGACACAAAATGTAATAGTATACCTAATGGTCCCTGGGTTTTAAGAATCTGTAAATTACGATCCCTGTACTGAGTTTGGGGTTTTGAGTAGACAAGATCCTTTGTGCCTTTGAACTGAATAAGCCCAGCATCTGAAACAACAGGCAGTACAGAGGGGCTGGGTAGCACTGAGAGTTGTTCATCCACAGCCTAATTACAGAAATTGACTTTTCAATTTTCTCTTTCCTATAATTATCCAACTTTTGTCCACTCATTCATTGGAGTTATTTTCTCTATGAAAAATGACCCTCTTCTTATCATTACCAGAAGGAGACAGGTGCATGAGGTGCCAAGCACAACAATAGCTATGATGATGATGATGATGATAAATGACTCAGGGTTGCATAGCACATTTAGATTTACAAAGTAAACATGCTTGTTGGAGCTTTTCAGTAATCCTAAGGTAGGTACTACTAAAATCTTTGTTTTGCAGATAAGGAAACTGAAGCTCCAAGAAATTAAATAACTCACCCAGGATCATACAATCAATGCCCAAAGACAGATCATTTCCACTCCAAGGTCATCTTGGATTTTTGGTTGTCAAGGATTATGACAGGGTACAAAATCTATTTCTGCATCCTACAGTTTCAATCTACAAGTTCAGATATTTATATGCTTTGGGGAGAGGTGGAATAGGAAGGGGACAAGGAAGAATTTTGCCTAAAGCAATCACTATTTGTGGATTCATTAAATGAACTATTTATGGAAAATATTTTAAATAGAGTTTATTTCTACATAATGCCCCAAACCAAATGATTTAATCATTTTAGGGAAATAGTTATAGAATATTAGAAGTGAAAGGGGCCAAAGAGATATAGGTATGGTAGCAAATGATTGAAAATAAAACATGTTAGGTGGCTTCTGCCATTGAATTTCTCCGTGTTTAGACATATAACTGGCAGATATAACCAGGCCCAATAGTTTGAAATGTACTTAAGGAAATAGCACAGAATGGACCTATAAATCAACTTTGTAATTTATGATACGCAAGTAATTCAAGAAGTTTATTAAAAGCAAATTCACTTAAATGGTAAGAGACATTGGTTACTTTAGTGGCTTCCCTGTTGGTGTATGCAAGTTAGGTTTTTTCTTTCAGTACAACTCCGCAGCCTGAGGCAAAGATCCTAGGAATTACCTTTGTGATGCTTATATTGGCATTGTTTTCTTCTTGAACTAGATAAGAGAAGCAGTTTGGCTGATGCAATCCATAATCTTGAAGGTAGATTTGATTGCAGTCTAGGTGATTTCAGAGTTCATTTAGAATTTTTCCTTCTGGTCCAGTTTCAACACTTCAGTAAAAAGTAAAAAGTGACTAGCACAAATATTTGCCAAATGCTGCTAAGTCTTTAAAGCAGTACACTCGATTGACCCGAAAATACTCCAGTTGGATTGCTCCATTAATTTGACTTCACCTGTTTGAAGCAACCCATCAGAGTGGAAAGGAGGCATCTGAAATGTTCAGAAACCTGAAATAAAAAGGAAAGCTACAATTTCAATGATTTCTGGGTTCAATACCCAGTTCATTATATAGCCAGCTCTTCAATCAGGGCCTTAAAGACTGGGGTCTGAAACAGAAAGTCTAGAGGAGAGTAGGCAATTACATGGTGGAATGAAATTGTGCAGACAGCCAGTTTGGAAAGAATCCTACTTCCATGCATACTAGCTGGATGTTCAGATCAAGACAGGGGCTTTCGACTTTTATGGTCTGAAGTCTGTTGTTTTCTACAGTAATTTAAGGACTCTGTATGCTGTACCAAAGCTTCTTAAACTTGGTCATGACCCCTTATGTGGGGGGTCACAAAATTGATTGTTATTGGTAAATGGTTGATTTGTATTCCTATTTTACATACCTATATACCCAGGGTTGTGTAAAATTTTCTCAAGTAAAAAGGGATCATGAGTGGAAGAAGTTTAAGAAGCTCTGTGGTATATTATACCCTCCCCCACTTTACAGAATCATGGGATTCAGAGTTGGAAGAGACTTCAGAACATCATGTAGTTAAACTCCTACCTGAACAAGAATATTATCTATAACATTTCCAGTTATCCTTTGACTTCCACTAAGGGGAAATCATTGACCTCTCTAGATAATACTACCTTGAAATAGTCTTAATTATTAGGAAGTGTTTCTGATCAGCCCTAAATCTGCCTCTGCAACTCACACTCATTATTCCAAGTGATGTTCCTCTTCAGCCAAGCAGAAGAATCCCAGTCCTTCTTTCTTACAACACCTCTTCAAGTACTTGAAGATAGCTATCATGTGCCCCCTAAGCCTATTTCTCCTTGACCAAAATGTTTGCTCAACCTATCCTTGCAAGGTATGATCACCATTCTTCTGTCCATTTTGGTTGCCTTCTTCTGGTTATGTATCTGTTTGTCTAGATCCTTCCTAAAATATTTCACTACTGAACAGGAGAGAAAATGGAATTAACACTTCCAATTTTTGGAGCACCCTATCTCTCTAGAGGTTGCTGAATATAGTAGTACTGGTTTCTATTGCTCAGTCACACTGGTGACTCTTGGGCAGCTAAGAGTGGCACAGTGGATACAGGAATCAGGAAGACCTGAATTCAAATGGGGCTTCAAATACTAGTTGTGTAACTCTGTAAAATGGGTGTAGTAACAGCACCTACCTTGAATGGTTGTTATGAAGATTATATATGAGATCATATTTGTAAAGTCCTCAACACAGTGCCTGATATACATTAGGTACCTCTTTCCTTCATACTGAGCATGTAGTAGTCAGGTCAATAAGCATTTATTCTATGCCAGCAATTAAATAAATACTGGAGATACAAATAAAAGCAAAAAGAATGACTATCTGTATCCCCAATGAACTGAACCAAACTGAACTGAAAAGAAAGTGGGGAAGGATGAGACAGAAATCAGGAGAATGAAGGTTAGTTAGTTTGGGCTCTTCCTCAAAACTGAAATTCTAGAAGTCACCAGTGGAAGCTGGGATGGTGAGAACTAAAAGCGCCACAGGTCATTTCATCCTCTCATATTTAGCCCATTTTATTTGCTTGCTGAGTTCCTTTTGGATTCCAATTGTCATTTAATATATTAGTTATCCCTCTTATCTTGATGCCATTTGCAAAATTAACAAACCTGTCTCCTGTGGCATTCATTCATGATTATTGGAATATTAAATTCATCTATTGTTAATAACACAAGGTAGAGTGCCAGATCCCTTTACTTGAGAACTATTGACCCATTAATGACTATTTTGAATCTAGTCATTCAACTAGCTGTATTCAATTGTAGCCCACTTCTCTCCATATTGTCCAAAGGATAGCATAAGAAACTGCTCTTGTCAAGATTACCAGTGGTCTTTTATTTGCCAAATCTGTTGGACTTTTTTTAGACATCATCTTTGTTAACTTCTCTGCAGACTCTGATACTGTTGAACATACTCTTCTCTTTGGCAATCTCTTCCCTCTATAGAGGTTTTGTAACACTACAATCTCTTTGTTTTCTGGTCACCTATCATCTTGTTGTTTCTCTAGCTTCTTGCCAGGATCTCAATCCAGGTTACCCTCACTAATCATGCCTTCAAGACTCTGTCCAGGCCTCCTCCATATATACTATTTATTACCCTTGGTAATCTCAAAAGCCCTGAGAGATTTAGTTTATTATATCTATGTTGGTGATTTCCAGATTTAATTATTCATTTACTTATTCAGCCATAAATTATGAAGTAATGAATTCTCATACTACGAGAGCCTTTCATCTCCACTGCTTATTGGACACCTTGAACTGGTTATTCTGTGGACATCTTAAAATCAACATGTTTCAAATGAACTAATTTTCTTTCTCTGCAAGCCATCCTCTCTTCCTAAGTAGGTGCTTAATAAATATTTGTTAACTGGCTGGCTTATTGATTATGTTAAATGTTTTACTGAAATTTTGCTTTTTCTGGTCTATTATGTTTCCCCTGTTTACCAGGCTGTTTAGAAAATGGTTTTAGTCTGACAGTCTGGTCATGTTGACCCCAAGCTGATTTTCAGTGATCACTGCTTCCCTTTCCTAATGCTCAAAAATCCTTTTAATATTGTGGTCTAAAACTTTGTCAGTTATAGAAGAGACGTGTCCAATATTTGGTTTGGAGACTTGTATGAAAGAAGTTCCTAACATAATGGGCTAGAGATTTATAAGTTTTCTAAACATCACAAATACTCTACTTCTATGGGAAATAGAATGTTTTAAATTTTAATCTTGTACAGTAACTATCAACCATCGATCTTAGCATGTAATCAATCAAAATGTCATTGTAGCATGTAAAATGCATAGGGTTAGGAGAGAAAAGTGTTTTTTTTCCTGTTTCCTATAATTTTGTTACATTTGCTTTGAAGTCTTATGCAAATCAACATCATCTAGAGTCCTTACATTTAAAATTCCTAAACACAAGTGACAACTCCAATTTGATTAAAACAGGAGCATATGCAGTATTAAAAGCTTCCTCTCCCCATGGTACCTCCTGCCAGTTTCTTCTGTCCATATAATCGTGCTATTTACTATGGCATATATAAAATATTCAGTTTTCTCCATTCACCTTGTGGCTTTTCATCTAATGTGACAAAATGGCTCTTGAAAATAGGTGGAAATGGCTATTTCTTGCTGTGTGTTCTTTGCTGCTTGATGGGCAATGGGTTAAGGTTCAGAACTGCTCATGCAGGGCTGACAATTTCCTTTTGGACTCTTAGCCCCGGTAGGTGGTCTACCAAAAGCAGGTTAATGTTCTTCACAACTCCTGAGTCATCTGGCCCATGGCTGGACTACCCCAGTGGAGACTGCTTAGCTTGGGAAGGGGGAGAAGGATGTGGAGGGAAGAGTGGTGACCTGACATTTCTAGACATAGAGAGTAAACTGTGTTGAGCACATTATGTCAGGGCTAGTTCCCTCCAATGATGCTCTGTTGCCTTTGTACTCAGAGGTTCTCAGTCCTTTAACTTTTTAAACTCTAACTCCCAAATGAGCTGGACTCTCTGTAGCTCTGATCATTATGTTCTACCTGACCTGATCCTGCATTCTGTTTTGAATAGAAACTGATTATAGATTTGAACAGAAAGTCTCTTCATTCCCAGAGTCTATTTCTTCACAATAAAAAGATTCAAGGTCATTTAAAACTGCTTAGAAACATTTTCACTAAAGATCACATCTACATTTACCTATGAAAGAAAGTACTTTGCAGAATGTGCTTTGTGTCTATAGGTCACCTTTCTAAATAACACTTTCAGGTTTGCAAAATGCTTTATACTCATTACTTCTTTTGATCCTCATAGTGTCCCTGGAAGACAGATGTTATGATAATCTATCTACATTTTATACATTCAGGAACTGAGGCTCAGAGTCAACTTCAGTGACTTGCTTTTGGCTTATACAGCTATTACGGGAGGCTGGATTCAAATTCAGTTCTTTCTGACTCTAAGCCCAGCGTTCTCTCTAATACTCCATACTACTTATTACAGTTCCACTCAGTAGTGATCAAGACAATTTATTTTAAATAGAACAGCCTGAATTATGTGTTTATATGAATTGTGTTTAAGCCATAATAGTCTTTATTGCCCTATTAGGGGAATCACCAAAGAAACAAGAACTTTACTTCCCAGTAGTCCTAGGAATATTACAGTCCCTTGCCCCTTTTCCCTACCCCCTGCAATCCTGGAGTCAAATGAGCTCTAGGGAGAGAGAGAGGTAGGGGTGTGTGTGTGTGTGTGTGTGTGTGTGTGTGTGTGTGTGTGT